>JASEVX010000007.1:6749498-6988742 GCA_031761405.1 Serripes groenlandicus
ACGAATAAGAAAAAGTAACAAAGGGCAATAACTCTGTATTTAGATAAAATAGAGTTATGGTTCCTATACACCGCACTTTCTCTCAATGTGTTGTATCATCCTATGAAGTTTCGTTCAAATCCTATGTTGCATTGTTAAGATATGGTCCGGACAAAATATGGCTTCCGACCGACCGACCGACCGACCGACCGACACAGTGACTCCTATATACCCCCCCAAAACTTTGTTTTTTGGGGATATAAATACCATGGGGGGGAAATAAGATTGCTTAATATGCAATTTCTCATTTCTTTCCCAAAATTAATGGCAACTATCTGCATTCGATGCCAATTTTATGTGGGAGAAGCTCTTCTGATTTACCCTTCCCACAATTTGACAGACCTACTTTAAGGATGTACTAAACTGAAAAGTGGATTGAAAATTATTGTCTGCTTTTTAATCATTTTTTTTAAAATCGGTATATTGGGTATGTATAAAATAAGCAGAAAAACACGGATTGAAATCTGTAAGAAATCTGTTTTCCCGTTCGACATAAAAAACCAACAGCAATAGCCTTCTACGCCCGAAACTAAATTTTGACTGTATCGTAGCCAAAGAAGGACGTGACGTCATTTCCGTTACACTTCAACTTGGCGTAACGCCAATGGAGCGACGTCGTTTCCCGCAAAAAAGTGGTATCAACATGAAAGACCCCAAATTCCTATACATGAGCTATTGACTCACTCATTCAAAGTATAATTATTTATCAAACAGTGTGGCAAAAGGATAACTTTCTCATAAGGAGCAATTGTTCTTGTTGCGACAATCTTTTCCTAAATCGTTTGTTGCATAGGCCTCAGAAACCGTCTCTAATATGGAAAGGGTTTAGCAGAAATGTGACCCCTTACATAATTTGTTCCACTCATATTGACTGCTTGAAAAAGGCAGTCGCCAGGTGGCATCAGAAAAGGGCTGATCTATTTGCTTCTTTACCATAATGCAGGTGATCGATTAAGGATCATCTTGGCCCTCATGTTTTAACCTCGTTCATTATAAATGTATTCCTTGATTTTCTGAAAGTTTTTACTTTACTATTTTCTGTTCGTAATAATAGACGACAGCAATACGAATTGCAAATATGTTTTGATAATGCAAGACACATGACATTAACATTATGATTGTCTAGTCAATTACTTATAAATCCTTTTTTATGGCCAAAGTATGCTCTTTAATTTTTGTTTATAATTATCTTGCGTTTTTTTCGTAGCACCTATAGATATATTAAACAAGAGGCCCATGAGGGCCTATGCTCTACTGGCATTGATCTGGCTTGTTTCAAAAGGAACCAATGTCATCAATATTCAAATACTATCTAAGTTTGGTGAAGATCAGATAGTAAATGGAAGCTCTATTGTGTTCACAAGCTGTATTATAGCAATTTTGACAATTTGAAGGGCCATAATCCAGCCATGCATGGGTAGATCTGGCCGTTTTTTAGAAATGAACCAAACTCTCATGGATATCTAACTACTGTATAAGTTTGATTGAGATACAATCAAAAATAAGGACTGTATCATGTTAACAAACCCTATTATAGCAGTTTTGACAATTTCAAGGGCCATAATTCAGTCATTTATGGGGCGGATCTGGCTTGTTTTCGAAAGGAATCAAGCTCTCATGGATATCTAACTGCTGTATAAGTTTGGTTGAGATACAATAAAAAAAAAAGACTGTATCGTGTTAACAAGCTCTATTATAGCAATTTTGACCATTTCAAGGGCCATAATCCAGTCATGCATGGGCAGATCTGGCTGGTTTTTGAAAGGAACCAAGCTCTCATGGATATCTAACTACTGTATAAGTTTGGTTGAGATACAATCAAACGTGAAGACTATCGTGTTAACAAGCTCTTTTATAGCAATTTTGACCATTTCAAGGGCCATAATCCAGTCATGCATGGGTGGATCTGTGGCTGGTTTTCGAAAGGAACCGAGCTCTCATAGATATCTAACTACTGTATAAGTTTGGTTGAGATACAATCAAAAGTGAAGACTGTGTCGTGTTAACAAGCTCTTTTATAGCAATTTTGACCATTTCAAGGGCCATAATCCAGTCATGCATGGGCGGAACCGAGCTCTCATGGATATCTAACTACTGTATAAGTTTGGTTGAGATACAATCAAAAGTGAAGACTGTATCGTGTTAACAAGAAATTGTTTACGGACGGACGCACACACGCACGACGGACAAATCGCCACGACATAAGCCCTTCTGGCCTTTGGCCAGTAGAGCTAAACAAGAGGGCCATAATGGCCCTTGAATCGCTCACCTGATTTTTTATTTTTTTTTCACTTTAGCTATATAAGCCTCGCCCCCTGGCAGCCATAGTTTCCGACCAATCAACTTGGCTTGAAGGAATCTGATAGAGGGTCACCCTAGGAACATTTCTACAAAATTATTTGAAAATCGGCCAGATACTTTTGGAGGAGAAGATTTTTTAAGTTTTCACTTTAGCCATATAATGCAAAATAGCCCTGCCTACTGGCAGCCATGTTTTTTGACCAATCAACATGGCTTGAAGGAATCTGAAAGTGGGTCATCCAAGGAACATTTCTACAAAATTATTTGAAAATCAGGCCAACACTTTTGGAGAAGAAGATTTTTTAAGTTTGCACTATAGCCATATAAGGCAAAATAGCCCCCCACCCCCTCCCCTGGCGGCCATGTTTTTTTCGACCAATCAACATGGCTTGAAGGAATCTGATAGAGGGTCACCCAAGGAACATTTCTACAAAATCATTTGAAAATCAGCCTGACACTTTTGGAGAAGAAGATTTTTTAAGTTTTCACTATAGCCATATAAGGCAAAATAGCCCCGCCCCCCTGGCGGCCGTGTTTTTTGACCAATCAACATGGCTTGAAGGAATCTGGTAGAGGGTCATCCAAGGAACATTTCTACAAAATTATTTGAAAATCTGCCAACCAGTTTGGGAGAGAAAGAATTTTGATTTTTTTTTTCGTTTCGTTGACATGGAAACCAGAATTCTGCATGGATCCCTAAAATTTGAAGGAATTCTGGTGAGGTCATTAAGAGGATGCTTTCTGTGAAGTTTCATCCCAATTGACCCACTGGTTACGGAGGAGAAGATGTTGAAGATTTTTTAAGTTTTCACTTTGGCCATAAAAGGCAAAATAGCCCCGCCCCCTGGCGGCCATGTTTTTTGACAAATCAACATGGCTTGAAGGAATCTGATAGAGGATCACCCAAGGAACATTTCTACAAAATTATTTGAAAATCAGCCTGACACTTTTGGAGGAGAAGATTTTTTAAGTTTGCACTATAGCCATATAAGGCAATATAGCCCCGCCCCCCCTGGCGGCCATGTTTTTTGACCAATCAACATGGCTTGAAGGAATCTGATAGAGGATCACCCAAGGAACATTTCTACAAAATTATTTGAAAATCAGCCTGACACTTTTGGAGGAGAAGATTTTTTAAGTTTGCACTATAGCCATATAAGGCAAAATAGCCCCGCCCCCCCTGGCGGCCATGTTTTTCGACCAATCAACATGGCTTGAAGGAATCTGATAGAGGGTCACCCAAGGAACATTTCTACAAAATTATTTGAAAATCAGCCTTTCACTTTTGGAGGAGAAGATTTTTTAAGTTTTCACTATAGCCATATAAGGCAAAATAGCCCCGCCCCCCCTGGCGGCCATGTTTTTCGACCAATCAACACGGCTTGAAGGAATCTGATAGAGGGTCATCCAAGGAACATTTCTACAAAATTATTTGAAAATCTGCCAACCAATTCGGGAGAAGAAGAATTTTAAAGTTTTTTCGGTTTCGTTGCCATGGAAACCAGAATTTTGCATAGATCCCAAAAATTTGAAGGAATTCTGGTGAGGTCATTGAGAGGATACTTTCTGTGAAGTTTCATCCAAATTGACCCACTGGTTACTGAGGAGAAGAAGTTGACGCACGACGCACGACGGACGACGCACGACGGACGCCGGACGCCGGACAAAAGGCGATCACAATAACTCACCTTGAGCAAAGCTCAGGTGAGCTAAAAAACACAAACAAATTGTATGTTGCTGTGCTTAATGTTATGCTAGATTCATTTATGAGAGCCTTATGATATGCATTTACTTTGCTATTTCAGCACATAAAATAAGCACGTTTTCATTCAAATTACCAATATTTGAAAGATGATATGCTAATTATTTGCCTTCTTGTGGTCTATATCTCATTCTGAAATTATTTTATCCATATCTTTGGACGTTCACATGATATGTTGTAATTAAACCTAAAAAAAAAAAAGCGCCTTTTTGCCCTAATGAGAACCCATATCTGTCAGGTGTAAGAATAGACAAGTTCAAAACTTTGAAATAAGGAAATGTATATAAAACACCATTAGCTTAACCCTTTCCCTCATACAGACGCTTTCTGACGCCTCTGCAGCAGACGGCTTTTTGAAAACATAGTGACAAAAGAAGAAATTGCACAGAACGTGCAATTTCTCCTTTTGCCACAATGTTTTCCACTTTTTGTCATAGATTATCCATTCAATTATGGCGATTTTCTATGTTTTGACAAAATACGTTCAAAGTCGTCTGCTGCAGAATTGTCGTATGAGGGAAAGGGTTAACACAGAAATAACACTTCTTATTTTTGTACATACCCTAGAGGCCCAAAAATCATATCGATATGTCACAATGATAAATTTGCAAATAGAAATTATTGATGTGTAATAATAAGTGTCCTTAAAATTTTAATGTCTGAGTGATTCCATATTCAGTATTTCTAAACAACTTTGAATATTGATATCATGATATAACCCTTTCCCTCATACGACAATTCTGCAGCAGAAGACTGAATATATTTTGTCAAAAAATAGAAAATCTCTATAATTGAATGGATAACCTATGACAAAGAGTGGAAAACATTGTGCCAAAAGGAGAAATTGCTCGTTTTGAGCAATTTCTTCTTTTGACACTATGTTTTCAAAAAGCTGTCTGCAGCAGAGGCGTCAGAAAGTGTCTATATGAGGGAAAGGGTTAATTGGACTATAGATACAACCATAATAATTTTGTACTTGAAGATGGAACATATCCAACTTTCAAAATATTCAAACTTGTATCAACCCTTACCCACATACAAGAAATCTGCAGCAGGCGACTTTGAACATATTTTGTCAACAAATGGAAAATCTCTATAATTGAATGGATAACCTACGACTAAAAGTGGAAAACATTGTGGCAAAAGGAGAAATTGCTCGTTTTGAGCAATATCTTCTTTTGTCACTATGTTTTCAAAAAGCCGTCTTTTGCAGGTGTCAGAAAGCATCCTACAATATTTTCAACTCCCCAGATTTCCAGATGATATAATTTTCAAGCAGAAAACTGTAAAAATATCATATCAGGTAAATGGTGAAATTATCTTACAACCCTTTCTCACATATAGAGGCTTTTTGAAGCCTCTGCCGCAGACAACTTAGAAAACACTGTGACAAAAGGAGAAATTGCTCAAAATGAGAAATTTATCCTTTTGTCACAATGTTTTCATCTGTTTACAGTTATTATTGTAACCTTCATTTATAGAGTTTTTCTGTGTTTTTGACTAAATGTGTTCAAAGCCATCTGCTGCAGATTTATTGTATGTTGGAAAGGGTTAAATTATACATTATTCTATATTTCGTACTCTTTAAATCAGGAAGTTGTTTTTGATTTGTTATTCAATAATAAGCCCTTTCAATTGAACGATCTATAAAATCATATACAATAAATTGTTCAAAATTCAGGAAGTTCTATTTTTGTTTTTCTACCGTTACCGGTAATCAATATTCTTAATTCATGAGTCACTCATTTTTTCAAAAGCAGATTTATTACTGGTAATAATTATTTCTGCCATCTAACACTGTTATATAAATGCATTTCTACCACATGTATAAAATCATTCTTCCAATTTTATATTAGATGTTTTTTTCGATTTTTTATATACATTTTCCCCATATCCCACTTGCAGAAACATTTTGATGTATCTGCAGCAGATTAGTTTTGCCACAATGTTTACACATTAATCTAAAAGCTACACTTTCATTTATAGAGATTTTCTGTCATAATTTGTTCAAAATCATCTAGTGCAGATGTGTCATATCTATGGAAATGTGTAACCCTTTCCCACATACAACAATTCTGCAGCAGACGACTTCGAAAACGTCTAGGCAAAGCTCATTATGAGCAATTTCTCCTTCTGACACAATGTTTTCAAAAGTTGTATGCTGCAGAGGCCTCAAAATGTTTAACCCTTTCCCTCAAACGACAATTCTGCAGCAGACTACTTCGAACTTATTTTGCCAAAACATAGAAAATCTCCATAGTTGAATGGATAACTTATGACTAAAAGAGGAAATCATTGTGGCAAAAGGAGAAATTGCATGTTTTGTGCAATTTCTTCTTTTGTCACTATGTTTTCAAAAAGCTGTCTGCTGCAGAGGCGTCAGAGAGCGTCTATATGAGGGAAAGGGTTTAAAAGCACATACCAATGATAAATACATGTATAACAGATGTGTATTAAATAAATAGTTTAATCCAAATTCTGATCTAAGTGTCTAATCTTCATTTAAAATTGAGCCTATGTTTTTATGAAAGATTGCATGGCATTGTTAAATAGAAGCTATTAAATATATGTACATTGTATGCACTTTCTCTCATACCAATCCTTTTGTAACCCATACATTAACCCTTTCCCTCATATAGACGCTTTCTGACGCCTCTGCAGCAGACGGCTTTTTGAAAACATAGTGACAAAAGAAGAAATTGCACAAAACGTGCAATATCTCCTTTTGCCACAATGTTTTCCACTTTTTGTCATAGGTTATCCATTCAATTATGGAGATTTTCTATTTTTTGACAAAATACGTTTGAAGCCGTCTGCTGCAGAATTGTCGTATGAGGGAAAGGGTTAAGCTTTATAAATCCTTTCCAACATACACAGAACCTGAAGTGGATGACCTTTATAACATCCATGCAAAACTATGAAAAATCTATAAAAAGAACTTTTAATTATTGAAAAGAGAAGAAAAGATTGTACCACTTTTTCAAAAGTCATTTGCTGAAGATGCATCAAAATGTGTCTGCAAGTGTTAATAAAACATTGTTCAAAAAGTCCTTTTCAACAATGTTTTCCGTTTTACCTCTCTTTTATTTTCTAGATCTGCCTTTCTGTTCTGTATTACTCAACATTGACATACATAGATTTAACCCCTGTCCCACTTGCAGACGCATTTTACCACATTTTCAACTTTATTCTATAATCCTTCTCACATACATGTACAATAAAACTGCAGCAGATGACTTTGAAAACATCAAAGCATAACTATGGAAAATCTCTTTAAACAAAAGTGTGATTGTAGAATAGAATTGAAAACATTGTGGCAAAAGATAAAATTGTCTCATTATAAGCAATTACTGATTTTGCCACATTGTTTTCCAAAAGCATCTTTTTTAGATGCACCAAATGTGTGTATGGTTTTGAAGAATGCCTTAAAGTACAGAACAGGATCGTTTAAAATTCTATCAATTCAACGAGACACAGGTTGCTGTCTCAAGTTGCGCTAAACCTTCAGCAAAAGAAGAAATTGCTCATAATAAACAATATTTCCTTTTGCTACAATAATTTCAACTTTATTAAATTATTAAACTTTCTTCAATTAAGAGATTTTTCGAAATTTTTACCTGGATGTTTTCAAAGGCTTCTGCTGCAGATTTGTTGTATGTGTGAAGGAGTTTACATATACAATGCAACACTGCTGATGGTAAAAGTGAGATGATACCTGGGTAATTAGCACAGCTCTGCTTATTCTTCAAATAAACAAGCTATTAAGAGTAGAATGATGTTATGAATTAACCTCAATTTCCAACATACAACAAATCTGCAGCAGTTGTCTTCAAAAAACTTCCAAGGTAAAACCTACAGAAAATCTCATTAAATGAAAATGCAATTAGGGAATAAAGTTGAAACAATTGTGACTAAAGGAGAACTTGCTTAACCCTTTCCCTCATATAGACGCTTTCTGACGCCTCTGCAGCAGACAGCTTTTTGAAAACATAGTGACAAAAGAAGAAATTGCTCAAAACGAGCAATTTCTCCTTTTGTCACAATGTTTTCCACTTTTAGTGATAGGTTATCCATTCAATTATAGAGATTTTCTATTTGTTGACAAAATATGTTCAAAGTCGTCTGCTGCAGAATTGTCGTATGAAGGAAAGGGATAATACAAGCATTTTTTTCCTTATTGCAACAATGTTTTCAAAAAGTGTCTGCTGCTGAGGCCTCAGAATGTGTCCCCATGCGAGAATGGGTTATCAATAGTATTATAACTATCATACCTTGGCATTGGTGCCTCAGACATCCATAGAAGGTCCATATTGCACCCTAAAACTGGTAAATGTGGATTAGGGATTTGACGAGGGGCTGAGTTTGGTCTTCCATCTGTCAATAATACATCTATGATCAGCTGAAGGTTGGTCTCCCATCTGACTGGTTCCCCAAATAATATCACACCTAAAACATGCAATCAATAATATACTGTGACCATGAACTATTTATTTTGATTAAATCTGGAAAAGCTCTTTGTAAATGTTAAAAGCAAATATTCATTTTTTGCCTTTAGTAGATCTAGATTTGAAAAAGAAGCTCCCCCAAAATGATTTCAACAAAAATTCAGGCACAAGATCATTTGAAGTAAAAGCATTAAAGATAGACAGATGGATTATTGATTAGGGTTCAACACAGTTTTCAACAATTTGTCAGTCATATCACGAGGTCCAGTTCTCCTACCCTTATGTTTCCTGACTTTCTTACATCAGTACTCCACACTTCTGTCTTTTCTTAGCAACTGACTACTTTCTATGTTCTGTAAGCCCTTTGTTTGACACATGTCAATCATGGAAAAGAATGTTGCTTAGCTAAGGGTCACAACCCCTGGATTGACTGCCTGCATTGCTAATGACTGATCAACCGGGGCTCAGGGACAGATGACCAGATCATGGAGATGTAATATATGTGAGTGGCAATCTTCCAGCAAGCAACACTAGAAATAATTGGTCAATAAGAGAGACTCACCACAATATCTGTGTGTTATCATTCTGATGTGCTTATCCCTTTCTCACTTGTAGACACATTCTGACACATCTGCAGCAGACGTCTTTTGAAAACATTGTGACAAAAGTAGAAATTGCTCAAAACCAGCAATTTCCTCTTTTGCCACAATGTTTTCAACTCTTTCAGTAATTATACCTAAATTTATAGAGCTTTTCTGTGTTTTTGTCTAGTAGTTTTCAAAGTCATCTGCTGCAGATTTGTTGTATGTTGGAAAGAGTTATTAGACTTTCACACATGAAGACAAATCTGGAGCAGATGAATTTTTTAAAACATTTTTGAAAAATGAGCAAATCTACCTTATGCCACAATGTTTTAAGTCTATTCAATAATGAATATCCACTCAACCCTTTTCAACTAGTAGATGCATTTTGATGAATCTGCAGCAGATGAATTTTGACATTACGACAAAAGTAGAAATGGCTCGAAATCTACAGTTTAAACTCTATTCAATAATAATTATACTTTCATTTATATATAGACCTTTAATATATATTGCCTGGATGTTTTCAAAGATGTCTGCTTTAGATTGTTGTAAGAGGGCCAGGGTTATCTAAAGCTGTAAAATACAACAAATATTTACCTTCTATTCTTGGAAAATATTGTTCAAACGCACAGGGCTGTAAAAAAAAAAAAGAATAAAATTAACCCTACACCTAGAAAGAGCTGTCTGAAATGACAGTAATGCAATTTTGAAGGCTCTGAAATTTTAGAAAACATTTTGAAAACAAGGAAATTTGCTTTTTTTAGGGAATTTTTCATAAACCAGTTTATTGTTTTTCACTTGAATTTAAAAAAAATACACCTACAATTTACTCAGATTTTGATTTGTTTGTCCTCCCGAGATTGTTTCTAATTTAAAGAGTAAAGAATGAGCAGTAGATCCTCATGTCATTGTTTAAAGTGGATACACTGTATTTATGAATTATTAAATCATTTCTGATATACCGTTTTTGGAGTAGCTTGGTTAAAACATATCGAGGACAATATTTCAATATCTGAAAATTAAGAAACAATACCTTGGGACAAAAACTGAAAACATTGCTTTAAAAAAAGTGGAAAAAGGAGAAAATTTTCTTTTGTAGGAATGTTTTATTTACCACAATGCTTTCAATGTATATCTCCTGCAGAGGTGTCAAATGATGTCTGTTTCAGAGAAAGCGCTTTTAAAACAGGTTTTTCCCTCATATAGACGTTTTCTGACGCCTCTGCAGCAGACTGCTTTTTGAAAACAAAGTGACAAAAGGAGCAATTTCTCTTTTTGCCACAATGTTTTCCACTTTTAGTCATAGGTTATCCATTCAGTTAAAGAGATTTTCTATTTTTTGACAAAATATGTTCAGTCGTCTGCTGCAGAATTGTTGTTTGAGGGAAAGGGTTAAGTCATGAATATTACCTCTGAATGGTCGTCAATATACACACAAGTTTCATGAACCCAGCTAGTTCACTTTCAGAATAACTGCATTATAAACACAGGCACTATACAAGGGGTTTTCAAAATATTCTTGGAAAAGAGTTCCCATTTCTTTATCTTTTAAAGCATTTCCGTAAAATTGAGCTATTATGTAGATAGCGATATTACTATTCAAGTAATTTTCAGATCTGTGTTCATCATAGATAACAATGAAGTTTTACTATAGTTAAGTCATTTACATCATCCCGGCCCATTTTTCAGTATTTCTAAATATATTTATTTTCGAAACATTACGTCCATTATCATTAATTTCAAAGACAAGTCTACTAAATGACAAATAATCATTCCTGACATCTTCTGACATGAAAAATAATATCTGGTATGTTTTCTAATAAGAGGGCCATGAGGCCCTGGAATCGCTCACCTGAGAATGGGCTATTTAAGACATAACTCTCTCATGCTCAAGCCAAACATGTGGCTTCCAGAGTGTTAACAAGATTTCCCTTAAATTTGGTCTAGTGACCTAGTTTTTGACATGACATGACCCATATTCGAACTTGGCCTAGATATCATCAGGACAAACTTTCTGATAAAGTTTCAACATGCTCAAGTTTAAAATGCGGCTTCAAGAGTGTTAACAAGATTTTCCTTAAATTTGGCCTAGTGACCTAGTTTTTGACCCCACATGACTCATATTCGAACTTGGCCTAGCTATAACTTAGACAAATATTCTGACAAAGTTTCAACATGCTCAAGCCAGAAATGTGGCTTCTAGAGTGTATTTTCCTTAAATTTGGCCTAGTGACCTAGTTTTTGACCGGACATGACCCATATTCGAACTTGGCCTAGATATCATCAAGACAAACTTTCTAATAAAGTTTCAACATGCTCAAGTTTAAAATGTGGCTTCCAGAGTGTTAACAAGATTTTCCTTCAATTTGGCCTAGTGACCTACTTTTTGACCGGACATGACCCATATTCGAACTTGGCCTAGATATCATCAAGACAAACTTTCCGACAAAGTTTCAACATGGTCAAGTTTAAAATGTGGCTTCCAGAGTGTTAACAAGATTTTCCTTCAATTTGGCCGAGTGACCTAGTTTTTGGCCCCGACATGACCTATATTCGAACTTGGCCTAGATATCACTATGACAAACATTCTGACAAAGTTTCAACATGCTCAAGCCAAAAATGCGGCTTCAGGAGAGTTAACAAGATTTTCCTTAAATTTGACCTAGTGACCTAGCTTTTGACCCGACATGACCTATTTTCGGACTTGGCCTAGATATCACTAAGACAAACATTCTGACAAAGTTTCAACATGCTCAAGCCAAAAATGCGGCTTCAGGAGTGTTAACAAGATTTTCCTTAAATTTGACCTAGTGACCTAGCTTTTGACCCCACATGACCCAGTTTCGAACTTGGCCTAGAGTTGATCGAGATATATGTTCTGATAAACTTTTATAAAGATTGGATGCAAAATGTTGCCTCTAGTGTAGTAACAAGCAAATGTTGACGACGGACGACGAACGACGAACGACGGACAAAAGGCAATCACAATAACTCACCTTGAGCACTACATGCTATGGTGAGCTAAAAACAGGTATTAAAATGAGTGAAGAACAGAGATCGACCATCAAATTCTGTGTTAAGAATAGAATTTACAAGGCACAAATCATGGAATTGGTGAAAAATGTCTATAGTGAAACTGCAGTGAAGAAGTCTATAAGTTTTATAAATGCTACGAGGAGGGTAGAGGAAACATTGGGGATATTATTGCATAGCAGTTCACACGTCATCATACATCTAGGCCCTCAGAGAGCTGCTTGATAAAAAGCTTTCATCAGCAGTCCAGTGCATACACATAACATAAAGACAGAAACTTTTAGATACCATTTTCTTGAATCATTGCTTAAGCATTGTATGAAGTTTTGCCGAGGTCACAATGTGTTTGGCCGGTAATTTTTATTTGACGTTATCATAGTTACGATTGCTCTATCAAATTCGTATTGAATTGGTATTAAATGGAACAATATCTAAGTAAAGTTCAAGCAACATATTGTCATAACTGCCATAACATGGAAATAGGAGGCCTTTTCCGCCAATATTTTGGACACACTCGTATATACCGCCAATGAACCAAGTACAAGACTGAAAAACTAACCCTTTAGACTGATTTTTTTTTTGTTGGCAAAAGGTAAAATTGCTCATGATTTGCAATTTCTACTTTTGACACAAACTTTTCAACTCTATTGAATGGTTTATACCTTCCTTCATTGAAATTTGCTACATTTTAGCATAAATGTTTTCTAAGTCGTCTGCTGCATACTTGTATGTTAAAAAGGATTCATTTTCATTTTCTATGCATAAATAAAAATACCTACTGCTGGTTTCCTGCGTATATGGTCAACCATATCCAGATGAGGGAAACAGTGCCTGAGGGTATCTATCGTTGTGACATTTGTGAAGCCAAGACCCTTGGCTATCTCGAGGACTGGACCCTGCCCAGACACCAATATATGTTTGTCATGGAACTGTTTAAACATTCGGAGTGGACTGTGTGACATAACAACTTGGTCCGCTGTAATCTGGAAAATAAAAGGATTTGTTTTTAAAAATTAATTTATTGCCTTGTGATAATTAATGCATCTGCAGCAGAAGATCTTTAATACCTGTGGAAAAAGCAAAAATTGCTAATCAAGAGCATAATGTATCCTTTTCCTACAATCTTATGAACTCTCTATCAAAACATAGTTCAGGTTTTCCAGCTGTTGCAAGTTTAAGTTAAAGTTTATGATTTTTAAATGATCATGATGCGTAAACAGATAACCCTTTCCCACATACAACAGATCTGCAGCAGACAACTTCTAGAGTAAGATAAGGTAAGATATAAAAATTATCTATAAATAAAAGTGTAATGATTGAATTGAATTGAAAACATTGTGGCAAACACAGCAATTATTCATTACACTTTCTTAGTTGTTACAGGTTAATTGTCATTGTGTAAAAACAAAAACAAGTTAACTTTTTCCAACCTATAGTTGCATTTCAAATTTTGACACATCTGCTGCAGACGACTATTGAAAACATTGTAACAACGTTTTCGATTGTATTCAGTAATTATACCTTCATTTATAGAGAGTTTTCGTATTTTATACTACATGTCTTCAAAGTTGTCTACTGCAGATATGTGGGAAAGGGTTAAGGTGTAGGAGACTGAAATACAGTAATATTATGTGCACGTTCATAATAGTTATTTCATATGCAAAATTGATGATTCTATCCAATAAACATGGCAATAACTTTAATTCAAACCTGGGTAAAGAAACTTCGCAACAAAATGGGCCTTTGTACAAGAATTTTAGTTGTACAGTATTCAGTACTGTGAAATTTGTTGCAGGCTCTTAAGATTTGTATCATTTAGGATTTATGTTACTCTTCACCAATGACCTGATATTACAAGTCAAGCAGTGTCTGCTTGGTTACTATCTCAGAAAACTGTCAGCATGTCATGGAGGAAATCCACTACTGCCATTTTTGGGATAGGGGCGTTTCGCCGTTTTTAACATTTTCTACGTTATATCACGGCGGCCAGTTCATCTACAAATGTGTTTCCTGGTTTTTTTACACCAGTACTCCACACAACAATCTTCCCAACCAACTGGGTTCTTTTTCACATATACATAGCCCATTTGTGAAAGACGAATGACGCATGTCGCATTGACTTTTGTCAAACGTCGGAAAGAAAGTTGGCCGAAAATGTCAACATACACACAAGTTATAACCGCAAGGTCATTATTTATTTTATAATTGAGGCGCTTCTACCGATTTTGGGACTAAAATTATAATGTATATGCATTTGCGCTAATTGAAGATTCAACGTTCGTCAACGTGTAATCTAGTCCTAGACGTATCTGTTTTTTTAGGTGTAAAACTCATTTTTCATTTCTTCGGTTATTGTCTCAATAGATGTCCAATGTATCAATTTAAGTCATATTTCTAAACTAACGCTTATATTGCAAAACTGAAAATATACTCCCAGCCACTCTGTAAACCTCGAAAATTCACTGTAATCACCGCGATTTGTAAAAGAAATAACCCTGTAAAAGATCGACGATTGGAACAAGAGGGCCTAAAACCCGGCCAGGTAGCTCAATTGGTAGCGTATCCGACTCGTGATCTGGAGGTCACGGGTTCGATACCCGGTTGCGGCAACATTCTTTCGGGCGATGTTTTCCATTGCCTCTCACCTCTGATCTATGTGAGAAAGTAGTCAGTGGCTTCGAAAGAATGTTGTGTAAGTACTGGTGTGAGAAAGCCAGGAAAACATGGGTAGGTGCACTGACCGCCGTGATATGACCAAAGCTGTTGAAAGCGGCGTTTAACTCCAAACAAACAAAACAAGAGGGCCTAGATCACTCACCTGAATTATGCAATGTGATTTCTAATGCAAATTAAACACAGGAAGACAAAGATTAAACAATGCAACCTCCAAAGTGTTAACAAGATTTTCCTTCATTTGGCCTAGTTACCTAATTTTTGTTTACCTGCTATGACCCATATTCGAACATGGACTAGATATCATCAAGACAAACATTCTGACAAAGTTTCAACTTGCTCAAAGTAACAAGAGCTGTCCATAAGACTGCATGCTCGACTAATTTGTCATTTGATTCTATAGTAAACAGTGGTAATGAGATATGTGAACTTTAACAAAATTGTCAAATTCAAACAAGGGCCATAATTTGTACTGAATGCATACATGAGTTATCTAACTTGACTGTCTGACACCACTGAAGAGATGAATGAAGTTTCAAGTCAATATCATTAGTGGTTACTGAGATATGTCCATGATAGTATCTTGCATGTAAAACTTTAACCAAAATGTCTTAGTCCAAAAAGGGGCATGATTGTGTCAAAATCTGATATAGAGTTTCGGGACATGTCCTGCAAGGTCATTTGATGATGTTCAATAAGTGTGTGAAGTTTCAAAGCAATAGCATCTGTGGTTTGTGAGAAAAAGCCTTGCATGCAAAACTTGAACCAACATTTATAAGTCCAAAAAGGGGAATAATTGTGTCAAAATCTGATATAGAGTTTTGGGCCTTGTCCTGCAAGGTCATTTGATGATGTCCAATAAGTGTGTGAAGTTTCAAAGCAATAGCATATGTGGTTTGTGAGAAAAAGCCTTGCATGTAAAACTTTAACCAAAATTTCTATGCCCAAAAAGGTGTATAATTGTGTCAAAATCTATTATAGAGTTTTGGGACTTGTCCTACAAGATCATTTGATGATGTCTAATAAGTCAAAGTGTGTAAAGTTTCAAAGCAATAGCATATGTGGTTTGTGAGAAAAGGCCTTGCATGTAAAACTTTAACCAAAATTTCTAATTCAAAGAAGGGGCATAATAGTGTCAAAATCTGATGTAGAGTTTTGGGACTTGTCCTGCATGGTCATTTGATGATGTCAAATAAGTGTGTGAAGGTGTGTCAAAGCAATAGCATCTGTGGTTTGAGAGAAAAAGCCTTCCATGCAAATTTTAACACAGGTGAGCTTAAAATGAAAATTATAATTATTGAATATAGTTGAAAACCTAGAATAACGGTCCAATAAAACCCAAAACCCCGCTTTGATTTACAGGGAGGGTTCAGTCATGTTTTCAAAAAAGGAAGAGACCTGATTGGGCACACACAGTTTTTGACTAAAATGGAACATTAGCTCTTTGTCTGATATTAGCTTGGAAACATAGTGTGGAAAGTGAAATTATGCTTTTTCCAACAATGTTTTAAATTCAAAAGCAGTCTGCTGGCAACGGACCACTACATGTCTGTATTAGGGAAAGTTTTAACCCTTTCCTGCATACAAGTAATCTGCAGCAGACAACTTGGTAAATATCTAGGCAAATATCTTTATAAATGATAGTTTAACCCTTCCCCTCATATAGACGCTTTCTGACGCCTCTGCAGCAGACGGCTTTTTGAAAACATAGTGACAAAAGAAGAAATTGCACAAAACGTGCAATTTCTCCTTTTGTTACAATGTTTTCCACTTTTAGTCATAGGTTATCCATTCAATTATAGAGATTTTCCATTATTTGACAAAATATGTTCAGAGTCGTCTGCTGCAGAATTGTCATATGTGGGAAAGGGTTAATAATCAACTAGAGTGGTATTTTTTTTGGCAAAATGAGAAATTAATCATTAGGAGCAATTTCTTCTTTGCCACAATGTTTTCAAAAGTTGTTTGCTGCTGAGGGATTTCAGAAAGGGTCGATATGTAGGAAAGGGTTAATCAAATGTCAGAGGTTCAGATAAGAAGGATTTATAAATTAATTATCTAAGTATAGAAAATATCTACTAGTACTAGTGAAAGTGTTATTATTGAATAAAGTGTAATCCTTTCCCTCATACAACAATTCTGCAGCAGACGACTTTGAACATGTTTTGTCAAAAGATGGAAAATCTCTATAATTAAATGGATAAGCTATGACTAAATGTGGAAAACATTGTGGCAAAAGGAGAAATTGCTCGTTTTGAGCAATTTTTTCTTTTGTCACTATTTTTTCAAAACGCCGTCTGCTGCATAGGCGTCAGAAAGCGTCTATATTAGGGAAAGGGTTAAAACATTGTGGCAGAAGGAAAACTTGCTCATTTTGAGCACTTTCTCAATTTGTCACAATGTTTTCAAAAGTCGTCTGCTGTAGATGCGTCAAAATGCGTCTATAGATGGGAAAGGGTTAACCCCTTAATTGATGGATTGTTTGGTGTTTTGTGCAGCTTTCAACAATTTGTCTATTATATCACAGCGTTTCCATAGTCAACAATTTTATATATTTAGGGCAACCAACTTTTTATTGATTGATTGGTGTTTCATGCCACTTTCAACAATATTTCAGTTATATCACAGCTTTCCTGGGTAAGTTACCAGTACTACTGGTCCATTTATCCTGACAGACAGTCAGTTGTAATGCTAACCCCTCAACCCTGGGCACCAAGAGAGGGTAGTCATTACAACCATTTTCAGTCTATGGTATGACCCAGTCGGGGGATCAAACCTGCAGCCTTCTGCACCGGTAACAGACGCTCTACCACTACACCACATTGGCTCTTAACCCTTTAAAGGCTGTATTTTTAAATGATCTTGTTCATTTGTGCATTTGGATCAGTTCATAGTCAATTAAAGAATTATCAAAATAAAAATGTTGAGTTGAGCAATCAATAGAAATCTTCATTACTTATTGTAAAGAAAACAGAAAATCCTTTTTACTATGAAAGCAAGCAATAGATGGGACTGTCCCTAGTTTAATTAATGTCAGCCATTAACCCTTTCCCTCATACGACAATTCTGCAGCAGACGACTTTGAACATATTTTGTCAAAACATAGAAAATCTCTATAATTGAATGGAAAACCGATGACTAAAAGTGGAAAACATTGTGACAAAAGGAGAAATTGCACGTTTTGTGCAATTTCTTCTTTTGTTACTATGTTTTCAAAAAGCCGTCTGCTGCAGAGGCGTCATAAAGCGTCTATATGAGGGAAAGGGTTAAATATGCACACAAATTGGACCTCTTTATTTTCTATTGTTCCTTTACCTATGATGCATGTCATATCTGTTACAAATCCTTTCATTATATTTCTATTATATACATTAAAGTGCTTGATTTATTTTTTTAACCCTTTCCCTCATTTCAAAAAGTCGTCTGCTGCAGGGTTAATCCTTTACAGTTTTTACACATTAATATGAAGAATCTTATTTTAACCCATTCCCATATATATGTGCTTTATGATATAATACCTCTGCTGGAGACGAATTTTGAAAACATTGTGGCAGATTTATCAAAATTATGCCTAGATGTCTTCAAAGTCGTCTGCTGCAGATTTGCTGTAAGAGGTAACAGATAATAATAAACTCTTGCTTGAGAAAGAATTAAAAAGATAACTTAAATATTTTAATAAGAGAAGACCATTCCTCTCCAAATGATAAGACCTACACTTTGTTTTTTTATGCTAGAAATAAAGTATTGAATCACAATGAATAGGATTGATATATAGGTTCCAAAGAAAACACCTAAATTTTATTTTGAAAAAATTTCTTATATTCTACTTCCTTATTTGATCTCCTAAACCCGTTGTATATTAAATAGATATCCTCTAAAAAATTTAATGTATTAAATATAAGATAGAAGTAAGGAGCAAAGAGCAAGTTTTTCAATCTTACTTTTAAGTGGTTTATCAAACTCAATCTGATGTAAAACAATAGAACATTTAGACAATGGTAATTGTACTGTTGATCAAGGCAGGGTTAAACTCATTGTGGGTTAAGGAGATTGTACTCATTATAAATAGAGCTGTTGTACTGTTGATCGAGGCAGGGTAAAACTCATTGTTGGAAAAAGAGATTGTTCTCATTATAAATAGAGCTGCACATAAGTTGTTATTTATATATATACATTCTTTAAACCCTTTATATTCTCACATAGTGCTACAGGTGATATTGAAAAACATTGTGGCAAAAAGAGAAATTGCTCCTAATTGTCAACCTGAATTTCAGAACATAATGGTGCTTGGCTTATATAAAACACAGAAAGAGATTCAGGAAATACAAGTTTGTTGTTCTAAATAATGACCTCCAGGCTCAACTCTATGAGATAAGGTACTAATCTGTTGTTCCAACTTGATAGTTTGTCAAACTCACTTTTGGAGCCTTGTCACAAGTACAATTTAACCCTTTCCCATCTATAGAAGCATTTTGACGCATCTGGAAGCCTTTGGAAAATTGTAACAGGTATGATTAACAATTAAGAGCTGTCAGAGGACAGCGTGCTCAACTTTTTCGTGCTTGCCAATAAAACCTTTTTGGGTGGTATAGAAAACATAACCAAGTACTTTATTATACTATTTTTAAGCAAAGTACTTTATAAGTCGTTAAAGTGTCATAATTCTATCAAAAGCCTTCACTGAAGTATGCACTCTTCGCTGATGGAGGTAATGATTGTCGAAAGATATTGTAAGTGTTTAAGTTATATCTTATGTTATTTTTTATTTGGTATGAATAACTTTACCAAAATTCGAAAATAAAAAAGGGCCATAATTCTTTGAAAAACCTTGACAGAGTTATGTACTCTTCTCTGTTGATGGAAGTAATGATGGTATATAAATATTGTAAGTGTTTAAGCTATATCTCTAATGGTTTTGTAAATAAGAGGGCCATGATGGCCCTGGATAGCTCTACTGATTTTATTTTTTTCCACTTTAGCCATATAAGCCCCGCCCCCTGGTGGCATGTTTTTCGACCAATCAACATGGCTCGAAGGATTCTGGCAGGGGGTTACCCTGGGAATATTTCTTTAAAATTATTTGCAAATTGGCCTTACAGATTTCACCATAGCCATATAAGGCAAAATAGCCCCGCCACCTGGCGGCATCCTTTTCGACCAATGAAAATGGCTTGAAGGAATCTGATAGTGGGTCACTTAAGGAACATTTGTACAAAACAAGAGGCCCAAGAGGGCCAGTATGGCCCCACGGCCATTAGGCAAAAATTAAATCTCCAAACAGCCATATAAGGCAAACAAGAGGGCCATGATGGCCCTGGATCGCTCACCTGGTTTTTTTTTTTTTTCAATTTAACTATATAAGCCCTGCCCCCTGGCGGCCATAGTTTCCGACCAATCAACTTGGCTTGAAGGATGCTGATAGAGGGGCACCCTAGGAACATTTCCACAAAATTATTTGAAAATCAGCCTGACACTTTTGGAGGAGAATTTGGATTTTTTAAGTTTTCACTATAGCCATATAAGGCAAAATAGCCCTGTCCACTGGCGGCCATGTTTTTTGACCAATCAACATGGCTTGAAGGAATCTGAAAATGGGTCACTTAAGGAGCATTTCTACAAAATTATTTGAAAATCGGCCTGACACTTTCGGAGAAGAAGATTTTTTAAGTTTTCACTATAGCCATATAAGGCAAAATAGCCCCGCCCCCCCCTGGCGGCCATGTTTTTCAACCAATCAACATGGCTTGAAGGAATCTGATAGAGGGTCATCCAAGGAACATTTCTACAAAATTATTTGAAAATCGGTCTGACACTTTCGGAGGAGAAGATTTTTTAAGTTTTCACTATAGCCATATAAGGCAAAATAGCCCCACCCCCCCTGGCGGCCATGTTTTTTGACCAATCAACATGGCTTGAAGGAATCTTATAGAGGGTCATCCAAGGAACATTTCTACAAAATTATTTGAAAATCTGCCAACCAGTTTGGGAGAAGAAGAATTTTGAAGTTTTTTTCAATTCGTTGCCATGGAAACCAGAATTCTGCATGGATCCCAAAAATTTGAAGGAAATCTGGTGAGGTCATTGAGAGGATGCTTTCTGTGAAGTTTCATCCCAATTGACCCACTGGTTACTGAGGAGAAGAAGTTGACGCACGACGGACGACGCACGATGGACGCCGGACAAAAGGCGATCACAATAACTCACCTTGAGCAAAGCTCAGGTGAGCTAAAAAGCCCCACCCTCTGGCGGCCATGTTTTTTTACCAATCAACATGGCGTGAAGGAATCTGATAGAGGGTCTCCAAAGGAACATTTCTACAAAATTATTTCAAAATCGGCCTGACACTTTCGGAGGAGATTTTTTTTTAAGTTTTCACTATAGCCATATAAGGCAAAATAGCCCCGCCCTCTGGTGGCCAGGTTTTTCGACCATTCAACATGGCTTGAAGAAATCTGATAGAGGGTATCCCAAGGAACATTTCTACAAAACAAATGAAAATTGGCCAAACACTTTCGGAGGAGAAGATTTTTCAAGCTTTCACTATAGCCATATAATGCAAAATAGCCTCGCCTCCTGGCGGCCATGTTTTTCGACCAATCAACTTAGCTTGAAGGAATCTGATAGAGGGACAACCAAAACACATTTCTACAATATTATTTGAAAATCGGCCTGATACTTTTGGAGGAGAATTTTTTTGAGTTTACACTATTTTTTTCTTTCGGTTGCCAAGGAAACCAGAATTTTGCATGGATCCAAAAAAATTGAAAGAAAGTTCTACATGGATCTCAAAAATTTGAAGGAATTCTGGTGAGGTCATTGAGAGGATGGTTTATGTGAAGTTTCATCCCAATTGACCCACTGGTTACTGAGGAGAATATGTTGACAAACGACGGATGACGGACGCCGGACAAAAGGTTCAGAGAATATCCCTAATGGTTTTGAAACAAGAGGCCCATGAGGACCTATGCTCTACTGGCATGGTTTTTCGGTCATTTTCAATCCAGAGCATGTATGTTTGGTGAAGATCGGATATTAAATGGAGGCTCTATTGTGTTCACAAGCTGTAGTGTAACAATATTGACAATTTCAATGGCCATAATCCAGTCTTGCATAGGCAAATCTGGCTGGTTTGCGAAAGGAACCGAGCTTTCATCAATATATAACTACTATCCAAGTTTGGTGAAGATCTGATAGTAAATGGAGGCTCTATTTTGTTCACAAGCTGTATTATAGCAATTTAGACAATTTCAAGGGCCATAATCCAGCCATGCAAGGGCACATTTGGCTGGTTTTCGAAACGAACCGAGCCCTCATCAATATTTAACTACTATCTAAGTTTGGTGAAGATCTGATAGTAAATTGAGCCTCTATTGTGTTCACAAGCTCTATTATAGCAATTTTGACAATTTCAAGGGCCATAATCCAGTCTTGCATGGGTGGATCTGGCTCGTTTGCAAAAGGAACCGAGCTCTCATGGATATCTAACTACTGAGGACTTTATTGCGTTCACAAGCAATTGTTAACTGCGCAGGCATGGACGACGGACGCAACGCCATCGCATAAGCTCTTCTGATCTTTGACCAGTAGAGCTAAAAAAGTGAATAAGTATAAAAAACTTAACCAAGGTATGACACCAACGCTGACCCCAAACAATCCCAACCCCCGACCCCAACGTGAGTAGTATAGCTAACCTTTTCTTCAAATTGTCAGCTTAAAACTGACAAGGTATTTTTATGGCAATTGCACCTACTATAAAAATCTCTGAAGATTGGTTGGTTTGATAAAAGAAGCATAGTCCTGAAACTGGGCCATCCCTCCAATTACAGGGCTATTTGTAACACATAGGTTGTCCATAGTCAACAATTATATATATTTACGGTAACCAACTTTTGATTGCTGAATGGTGTTTTATGCCGTTTTCAACAATATGTATCACTGCGTTTCCTGTGTAAGTAACAGGTACTACTTGTCTATTTATCCTGCCACCTGCCCGACAGTCTTAATGCTAACCCTGCAACCCTGAGCACCAAGGAAGGAAACCATTACTACCATTTTTGTAAGACCCGGCCGAGGATCAAACCCACATTTCCCGCACCCGAGGTGGACGCTCTACCACTACACTACCAAGGCGGTCTTCAACAAAATTTTGAAATACTGAAGCAAATACCCTTTTAAGACATTGTCAATTAATCATCTGTCATAAAATTTCCTTTCTTTTTAACAATATTGACTACTCTTTCTAAAGTTACCTGCAGAAAATGTGTCAAAATGTGTCTGTATGTCAGAAAGGGTTAAAACTTTTATTTTATTTCCTGGTATGTTTCTGGAATCATCTTAGTCAGTTAGTGTAATCAAAGCACTGAAAGCGCTGATGGTATAGGAGGCATATGTAAGTTGAAAACATATGGCATAGATCATATGGACAAACATTGTTGAAACAATGAAACAATGACCTTTAAACAAACCAAACCAAAAATGTTTGAAGCAACACATATTGCCTGCCAAGAACATATACCTCATTTGTCAAAGTTTTACCCCTTTCTTGTATAAACAAAATATCGAAGGACAAAAGATTGACAAAAAAAAAACACAAAGTCTTAAATTGATATATTGGACATATATTGAGACAATAACCGAAGAAATGAAAAAATTGAGTTTACACCTAAAAAACAGATTAGATTTGACGAAGTACAAAGCTTGGGGAAGCACTCATTAACGAAAAAGAGAATTTCACGGAACGCATGTGTTGCATATAATAAGTGAGAACATTGAAAGACAAAAATATACACACTCCAAACGCAGCATGCTAAATTTATGGTAATGGTGCACTGCGAATCTGTAGGTCATAAGTTACCTACAAACCAAGTTTGAAATTGATACAATGAAAGTTAATTGAGACAATCGCTGAACTAAATAAGGAAACATGGAGATAACTGAAAAAACAGACCAGAGTTATGTACCTAGTACTTTGCCGTTTTCCTGATCACACGGGTATAATTGTGACCACTTTGAAATAAATCTGCCATACAGAAACAACGTGTTAACCAATACATGCAATCCATGACGGACGGACGAATGCACATTCAAGCAGACAGCCGGCCGGACGCCGGATTATACCTCCAAGCTTTACAGACGGAGACAACTCATAAAGTATTGATTACAGAAGACTGGTTCGATGCGTCAAAACACGTCAGCTTAGATTATGGTATTTGTAAAGTATTTGCAATTTAATTGTATCTCCGAAACGGGACCGGACCGTCAAGGTTAATTTTCAAAAACCTATTTAGACTACATTTCTAGTTTATTTGTCAACAGATACATCTAGGACTATATTACACGTTGATGAACGTTGAGTCTTCAATTAACGCAAATGCATATACATTATAATTTTAGTCGCAAAATCGCTAGAAGCTTCTCAACTATAAAATAAATAATGACCTTGTGGTTATAACTCGGATGTGTTGACAAATTCGGCCAAATTTCTTTCCGACGTTTGACAAAAGTCAATGCGACATACGTCATTCGTCTTTCACCAATGGGCTAAGTCTATGTGGAAACGCAGCTGTTGAAAGCGGCGTTAAACTCCAAACAAACAAACAAACAAACAAACAAAACTATGTGGAAACGCAGCCAGTTGCTTGGGAAGATTGTTGTGAGGAGTACTGGTTTGAGAAAACCAGGAAATACATTTGTAGGTGAACTGGCCGCCGTGATATGACTGAAGAAATGTTAAAAACGGCGTTAAACCCCAATCAATCAATGTTGAAATTAACTTATGTATAATTTGTAGATTTAATTTCTATTTGCTAGTAGGGTCTACATACAGCGACACATGAGAATATTCAACACAAAACGCAACCTGTTTTACCAACAATTCCCCAGTAGCGGTGAGACCGTTTGTAACATTATTTCATGGCATGTATACACAGTATGACATGTTGGACCTTTGGACGAATTATGTTGTAACAAGTTTGTTTACAGTATTCCTTAACCTTGACCACATAGACTAAATATACAGCAAACAACATTGAACTAAGGTATAACTATTGACCTGGATTAATAAAAGTATGATTTTGAATAGTGATGAAAACATTGTGGAAAAAGACAAACTTGTTGATTATCATTCATTTGTTAAGGTTAGTCAAATGTGTCTAAAAGGGGCAAAGGTTAAAATAATAACTGTAGACAAATGTTTTCGTTATCTAGGTTATAGAAACAAATTGATTCATGTTTGAAAGCATTGTTTGAAAAGGAGGAATTGCTCATTGTCAGCAATTGCTCCGTTTGCAAATATACTTTCAACATTTGTTTGTAAATAAGTAGCTATAACGGGAACGGTTCAACCCTTTCCCGCTTACAGTCGCTTTTTGACGCATGTGCAGCAGACGGCTGCAGAATTGTTTATCATGACCCATTTCCTCTTTTTCCACAAAGGTTTCAACTATATATTTTTCCCCTTGATGTAAGGCAAAATTGCTCGTAATCATTCATCTCTAGCATGTTATTCAAAATGTGTCCGGAAGGGAGAAAGAGGGAAAGAACGTCCATAGTAAAACGTTTAAATATGAAAAGAATTAATTTGAAACGTGTTTGAAAGCATTGTGTGAAAAGGAGGAATTGCTCATTGTCAGCAATAGCTCCATTTTCAACAATATTTTTTAAATACTCGAACTGTTACAGTATCACGGAAAGGGTTCCGCTTCCATGGGAAGGATGTAACCATTTTCCGCCTACAGACGCTTACAGACACATGTGCAGCAGACGACAATCGAAAACATTGTGACAAAAGGGGAAATTGCTTTTCGTAGGCAATTTCTACTTTTGCCACAATGGTTTCAACTCCTTTCAATAAATTTATTTACAGTGCTTTGCACATTTCTCTATAAGTCGACTGTTGTAAACTAATGGGGTCACAGAACGGTCGACGTTACCTCGCACTACTGACATTGAGGTCAACCATAGTTCAGAGTGTGTTTCATTCATAGAAACTATTTTGTCTCATAAAGTTATGCAAGCGGAGGGTTTTGTGATTCGGTCGAACCAATGAAATCGTTGAAAAGGCAGATTATAACCAATCAAAACTCGATTTTGGTGTAGGTATACACATGTGGACTGCGGTTGCAGCTTTTAATCCGACTTTTCGAAAGCAGCTTCGCTATGAGATAGTGGCGAAACGCCCCTATCCCAAAAACTATACACACACATTAGTGCGTAAACAACACGTTTCTAGGCCAAATACCTGTTTACTTCTCTCTCTTTATCTAGGTCTTTCTAAGTGCAATAAGTTTAACAACAAGGTTCTCGCCAGATATCCAGATGATTGTCTTCCTTAACCCTTTCCCTCATACAGACGTATTTTGATGCTTATGTAGCAGATGACTTTTGAAAATGTTGTGAAAAAAGGAAAAATTGCTCATGATGATAACTTTTATAACTATATACAGCTAAGTTAGCATACTTTCACTAACACAGATTTTTCATTCTTTAGCCCAGATGTAGTTGTCTGCTGCAGATGCTGTATAGTCTGGATGGGGACAAATAGGGTGCATGTGTTTACACTTTACAGTCCCTAGTTGACAAATAGGGTGCATGTGTTTACAGTCCCTAGTTGACAAATAGGGTGCATGTGTTTACAGTCCCTGGTTGACAAATAGGGTGCATGTGTTTACAGTCCCTGGTTGACAAATAGGGTGCATGTGTTTACAGTCCCTGGTTGACAAATAGGGTGCATGTGTTTACAGTCCCTAGTTGACAAATAGGGTGCATGTGTTTACAGTCCCTGGTTGACAAATAGGGTGCATGTGTTTACAGTCCCTATTTGACATGTTGGGGATGAGTGGTCACTCAACCCTGGTACTATTAAAAGTGGAACATTAGCTATAGTAAAAAGCCTAATTGGGGAATTGTTCTGATTGAGACAACATGCATTATATTTGTCAAGAGTGTAAACCTAATTAATTCTCAGCTGTAGATTAATTCTGATGACCTATCATCAAGTTATGCAGCTGCTACAACTTTTGAAAATATTGTGGAACAAGATTGCCAAACTGTCACAAATTACACCCCTCAGGCAGGCAAAACTCTTGTAAGGACTTATGTGGTTAAATTATTGTGGAACAAGATTGCCAAACCGTCACAAATTACACCCCTCAGAGATGTAAAACTCTTGTAAGGACTTATGTGGTTTTGCCAGTATTATTTTAAATCGCAAACTATATTTTTAATGCTCATAAACATTTAACAGCAAACTTGATGAAGATTGTGTATTCGAAAGTATTAAAACCTCAGAGAGCACACAAAATTGAGATAATTCAAGGGCCACAATCCCAGAGCGTTTTGGCTGGTTCTCAGACTTGGCCCAGAAATTATGCCCAAAAATATATTCTCCAAATTTGGTGAAATCAGATGAAAACTTATGAATTATACAGCAGACAACATGTGGATGCGGCCTGCCCACGCCGCATACATGTAGATGTTCCTATAATATGGGCGTAGTTAAAAAGGAGAAATTGCTAAACATTTCATTTATTGTTAGTATGTTACTTCAATGAACATCGTTGCTTCATGATTGTCGCTGTTAACCCTTTCCCTCATACGACAATTCTGTAGCAGATGACATATTTTGTAAAAAAGTAGAAAATCTCCATAATTGAATGGATAACCTATGACAAAAAGTGGAAAACATTGTGGCAAAAGGAGAAATTGCACATTTTGTGCAATTTCTTCTTTTGTCACTATGTTTTCAAATAGCCGTCTGCTGCAGAGGCGTCAGAAAGCGTCTATATGAGGGAAAGGGTTAACATAATGAGCAGCATCTCTTGTTGGCATAATGTTTTTTCCGCTATGTTCAATAAATGTCTTTTATGAATGTAATTTTCATTATTATCTTTAACGTGACCCTTCTTCAAGACTATTTTTGCTATTGAACAAACTAACAAAGAATGTTTATTTTATATCCAGATATATTGGTTTAAGTCTGCAGGGGCCTTGATAACGCAGGAAAACTTGTCTTTTGTTTGTATCTGTACTATCAGTCAGATGATTTTGTCAATTTCTAACAACATAATTATGGGGGGAAAAGTACAGGTTGGCATATCAGAATAGGTTCAGATCAGTCTGTGAATCTGGTCCATCCCAACAGAATCTACACAAATTGACAGAAGCGGCTATAATGCCTGTGTATTATAAAGTCATATGTGAACAGTCTAGACCTTGGTCAGACTGTGCAGATCTTGTAACTTTTCCCATGGACGGGTTCAACTTCAAGAAGCAATTTTCGACTAGTATGACATTTTACTTATCTACAACTGTAACTGGGTCAGATCTATACCCATTTTTTTTTTTTCAGAACTTGGAAGAGAATAAAATGTGTTCAAATACAAACCTCAATATCGAGCCAATCTGACAAGGCCTTTGCCTTATTTTGTCGTAGTGTGTTCCCTGCATTTGTTACAAAGAGGACTGGCACTTTAAACTTTCCTCTATCATCCACTAGCATGTGAAATGCATCCCTCGCTGATGGCAAGAGGCGCTTCCCTCTCACAATGACTCCATCAATGTCAAACAAAAAACCAAAATTAACTTTATCACCATTCTGAAATTCAAAAAAAGATTTATATTTATTAGGACAGTACATGTATGTCATTTTCAATCTATTTCTGTAATAACACAGTGTCAGAAACTTATCCCTGATCCCTGGGTGACTAGACTAGGAAATGTGCCAAAGGGTATAGTAGGTTCTACGAATACCGTGTTATCACGAATACCAAGGTAAAAACTGTGTTGCGCAAAACCGGATGTCGTATGATTCCATCTGGAAACCCCGTTATCACGACTTTCAAATGCTACAATTCTTTTTTTCAAAAAATTAATATTCTCCAGAAATTACGACACATCATGATTGTTACCCATAAAAAAAAAAAAATCCTACATGCCCTGACCCCTCACCAACAACATCGTCATATTTTTAGTAGACAACCTGTTGTTGATTTTTTCTTTCACATTTAAACATGTCTCGACTATAGAAAACATGGAAGAAATTAAGGACCAAAATTCTAAAAAATGTTGGTTTTTTTTCGGCCTGTATGTTTGTGGTGGTTATAAATTTTAACATATATGCTATTTTTAAACTTCTAAATCATATACTGTGTTACAAAAATTAAGGATGTTATTATAATGACTAAAAAATAACAAAGAAATGGGTCATTTTGGGAAAAAATGATTAAATTTTGCCAATAAGAAAATTTAACAAATTGATTCTGAAAATATTGAGTAAATAAGTTCATAGTTTGGAACAGTTAATAAATTAACATTTCAATTAAATATAATTGTTCTATCATTTTCACATTAAATCTCACCATCTTGTAAAGAGTTGATACAACAGGACCACCATACTAATGCTTTTTGTAATTACACCGGTGAGTGATTGCCTCCCTTGAATGTCAATTTCACAATGACTGCGGATGGACCCGATTTTTGGAACTTTGCACAGAAGTGAATGTTTATTTGGTGTAAGTTAATTAACAAGGACAGATAAAGGAACGAGTGACACTGGATATAATTTACAGTTAAGTTTGCTTTATTATTTTTTTTTTCAAAAAAAACGTAAGTACACCGATAATAGGGAGTCCCATCCTACTTAACCATGACCGCACAAGCAGAGATTTGTCTTTATATCAGAATAAAATTCTGGTAATAGGCATTCAAGTGCACCCAGAGGCACATAATTATACAAATGGGCCATTTCAGGGCCTTTTTTCCAGAAATTGGGAAGAGGCCTTAGCCTTTCATTTTGGGAAATTTTAGCGCGATTTTCGCCCAAAAAGGGAAAAATTAGACATTTATATAACATATGGCTATATAAATAGTCCTTTTTACAATAACTTAAGACTTTTGCTTTATATAATGCAATAAAACAATCATATTACCTTAAACAAGACAAATATATCTGTTAACCCTTTCCCTCATATAGACGCTTTCTGACGCCTCTGCAGCAGACGGCTTTTTGAAAACATAGTGACAAAAGAAGAAATTGCACAAAACGTGAAATTTCTCCTTTTGCCACAATGTTTTCCACTTTTTGTCATAGGTTATCCATTCAATTATGGAGATTTTCTATGTTTTGACAAAATACGTTCAAAGTCGTCTGCTGCAGAATTGTCATATGCGGGAAAGGGTTAATAGTGTTACCCATATGATTATCTCAGTTCACTTTAAAAAAAAAAAAAAAAATTCAATTGGGAAGACACCGAATATCGGCATCACTTATATAAGGTAAAAAGGCCCTGATCATTTCAGGTTTTTTTACTGGTTCAGCAGTTGCCAATATTTGATTGTGTCAGCAGAGTTCGAAATTAGCAGTAGCAAGTAGCAAATTTGCTACTTAAAATGGGAACTTGCTACCTGCCCAAAAAGTCAGAAGCAAATACTAACTTGCTACTTGAATAAGTGTCCTAGTTTCGTTTTCGCTCGATGTTTCTGTTCCTTTCTGCGCGTAATCAAGTTAAGTTTCACACTCTTATCAAGTTTATCAAACAAATGGTCCAGGTGATTGGTTAACACATAACAACACACCAGACAATAAGAACTCCACCAACTGTTTTAGTGGATGTATGTTTAACGGTTAGTTATCGATTTTAAACAAGTAAACTTAAGTCATTAGATTCATTAAATTAAAGATTAAAGCTTGCTTATGTTATTGCTTATCTTGGCTTGCTAATGCTACCTGAAAGATGAATTTGCTACTCTAACTTTCTACCAACCAAAAAAGTTAGTTTCAAACACGGGTGTGAATTGATAATTGAGGACTGGCACACAGGTGTGGATTGATTATTAAGGACTGGCACACAGGTGTGGATTGATCATAAAGGACTGGCAAACAGGTGTGGATTGATCATTGAGGACTGGCACACAGGTGTGTATTGATCATTGAGGACTGGCACACAGGTGTGGATTGATCATTGAGGACTGGCACACAGGTGTGGATTGATCATTAAGGACTGGCACACAGGTGTGGATTGATCATTGAGGACTGGCACACAGGTGTGGAATGATAATTGAGGACTGGCAAACAGGTGTGGATTGATCATTGAGGACTGGCACACAGGTGTGGATTGATCATTAAGGACTGGCACACAGGTGTGGATTGATCATTGAGGTACACAGGGGAATCAGACCCGAGACATGTAAATACTAATAAAATACAGAGATGGGCAACTCAGATAATGCAAAATACAAATCTAGTTAAAGTATCGCTGGTATGGCGAGATGTGTTGTTCATCATGTAAATAATATATCAACTAGTGTCCGCGGTATAATACAGCCCGCTGATTAGGGTTGTGAGAGTATCTTAGATATCCCTCAGCCTGGCTCTACTCTCGATTTTCATTTCATGCTGTGATTTCATCTTTGCTCCGTATCTGGTTTTAGTTATGTTGTAATTGTAACGTCCATGGAAAAATTGATAGGTATGTTAAATATAATTATCTCGGTCATAAACGCAATCTAATCAGAGTATTTAAATGCAGTTGACATGAATAAGTAAGCATGCAATCGTAAATTTGTACAAGTTCATTTTTCCAATGAAATAAATAACAATATTTTTTCTCGCATTTAATTTAGTTATTGATTGAGAAATCTGGAACATCAGACGCTTTCATTTTTTTATGACAGCATGCAGAACAGATAATGTTTCGATGGATTCTAGCTGTACTCGCTACTTTATATACATGTCTCTGATCAGGCCCTGATCATGTCTTGCAAAGTTGATAATATTGCATCAACAGGCCATGAATTGATATTGCATCATCAGAACACCAAACTGACCAAAGCAAAGGCAATGCAGACAAAACAAGGGCTATGTGCCATTAATGTATACCTTTTCCCTAGTCCAAATAGTTAATACTTTCGCTTGCTCCTTTTATCATCTGTTATTTATTTGGCAACCGAAGTTGCATATATGCATTTATACGATGTTGTTCTATGAAGGGACTACCTTTTCCCCTGTAATAAGATCAATTTCTTCCACATATGTGCTAGATGATATAATTATCATGACACATTAATTGTCACAAATTTAGACATTATGGTTAAAATAACTTTAAAAAATTAATTTTCAACACTTTCTCTGCTTAAAATTTTAATGTCATAACAAAATGTACAACCATATTTCGTGGTGGATTGGTACAGTCAAGTAACCCTTAGCGGATCATAACCAATAGCGGATAACTTTAATGTTTAAGACACGCTAACTTATTTATTTAATAGACAAAATTATTGTGTATAAATTAGCATGCAAGTACTTTATGGTATTATTTAAATACACAATAAAAATGATGCTTGTCGGACTTCAAATTCATCCGTATCATCAAAACGTGTGATGCAAGTGTTTACGTGACCCAGTTATTTCTACCTTGTTTTGAAGAGAACATTTTGTTTTTCACGGCAACAGCTAGCAATCTTAATTATGTTAGTTATTTATTTTGACATTTTATGAAAGACAAATACATACACTTATTGAAATGTAACCAATCATTCTCATTTGTCTTTGCATGTTTACACTGAAGTGATAATAGAATAGCTAGGTAAGTTACCATTAGCGGATCGCCACTTTGTTTCCATGACCGAGTCTGAGGGGTTTTCTCAAAATTTTATTTTCGACAATTGAGCCATTCCCTAAGATGCTAGTGATTAAATCGGAAATCTATCAATACAAATCTGCAGTTAGATAAAACATAACTTGTACAATAACAGCAGAAGTTTTGACAGCTAAAATGTTGCTTGAGATGACCCCCCTGATATCAGAAAGTCATGTGATCCCCTATTGCTACAATTGATCCGTTAATGCATCAATAACTCGGTCTGGTAAACAACAGTCTGTACAGCTGTTTCTGCACTAAAACTGAAAAAGTGTTTGTCAATTTAAAAGAAAATGATTTTGCTTGTGGACTATAAACAAACAAGTTCCGAAACATTGACCGTTTCTTTTATGCACTACGTTGTTTCGTTACTGATCCATTAAGGGTAACTTGACTGTAACTGCTCCTTAAATTTAGATGGATCTGAAACTTCATTCAGTATTTGTTAGATGAGCATATTGAGCCATGTCTATGGAGCTCTTGTTCTTAGCACACACAATTTTAAATTGTCTAATTAAGAGCAAATTATGAGTTATCAACTTTAACCTAACGACTTCAAACTGTTGTTATAAAGTTGTTTTATCTCATTAAATGTCTGCCAAATACCTTTAAACAGTACAACATATATGTTTTGTCCAATGATCGATTTATTTTTTAACAGCTGATTTTTAACAGAACTGTCAATGACATTGGTGTCATTATTCGAATGAGAATTTCGACTCAATGTAAAGAGAAATGTACAAAAATACCTTTGTCCGTAGACACCTGCGTTGTTGGCCGTTTGAAATCCCATGATGATTTTTTATTAATCCAAATAGTCTAAGAGAATTCGTTCGAGAAAAAAATACACTCTTGACGATAACAGTCGCCATTCTTGAATGACCTTGACATTCTTATAATGAAGGTGTGTTATACACAACCAATCGGTGAGATACACTTTCAAAACCTGCCTATCAGAGGAAAGCAAAATTACATCATCAAATCGTAACTGCATCCAACTGAAACGGCATCCTTCAAAATATTAATCGCACGAGTGAAAATTTGTCGATTGTGACTTTTATTAAACCAAAAACTGACGAATCGTCTCTCTTTATATCAAATCGTTATAAGTTTTTTTTTAACATTTTATATAAATCAAAATGTATTAATAGGCTATATATCTATATCTGAAGTGATTAATGCTATCGAGTTTTGACTAATAAAGTTTTGGCTATCGCCTTTACTTTCATAAAATAGAAATTGCTGACGAAATTCAATAAATGAAGTGAACAAAATAAATTATCTGCGATGGAGACTTACATGCAAAATAGTTCAAGGGTGGTGATATTAACCACCATACGTCAGTGCGACGTGTTTTTACAAGGTAGATATTATACAATTATGGACTTTTCAGCTGTTATACATGATGTGATATGCACCAAAAAAATCATTATTTACCGAGGCGATAGCCGAGGTCAATAATGATTTTTTGGTACATATCAACATCATGTATAACAGCTGAAAAGCCCATAACTGTTTTATTGTATAACCCTCAATTTATCATATCGTTTTGATATTGATCAACTTAAAAGAAAACAGAGGACCACTAAAGGAACATTTCTGTTGTATGTTGTATAAATTTCTGTCTCATGATAACAGTACGTTTTTGACATGATAACAGTCTAAAACGCGCGTCTAAAATGTTGGTAATGCACGTGCATGACGTCATTTAAAAAAAATTACGTCACCGGAATGACCACTCGGAAGTTTCCGTGGTCATTCGGAACGCGCGGCGGCTCGTGGGATTCCCCGATCTTCCCCTGTTACTATTTATAAAAATGGTCAATATCAGAAAAAACCGGTCAATATCGCTAGATATTTTTTCTAAAAAAATACTTTTTAGCCAATGAAAAGGCGTCTATTTATAGGTTATATAATAAAGATATATATGTTCTGTTATGAAAACATCTATATAGCATATATAGCTATAATAGCAGGGAAATAGATCTTATCTACGTCCCTGCTAATCGTTACCTAATTTGCTGCATCCATCCATCATTGGATGATTTATTTTGTATAAATAAAAGATAACTATGACTTTGACCCTTCTTAAAATAAAATGCTTTCTTGGCGTTACCTCCTGCACTAGCACCTATACAACAAAAAAAGGAAACATTTGATGGGAATTCCTGAACATAGGCTACACGTAAAATTCATTCAAAGGTGGTGGTAGCGACCACGTACAATACTTTCCAGGGCGACATGTTTTATAATGCACATTTATACATGTTCTTTCTTCAGATGTGAATACATGTACGAGTATATAGTTAATAGTTACCAAATTTGCTGCATCCATCCATATTTGGATGATGTTTTGTGTACCAATATAAGATCACCATGACTTTGACCCCTCTTAAAATAAAATCCTCTCTTGGCTTTACCTCATGCAATAGCAGTCTAGCACCTATAGTTACTGATAAGTCATATAATGAAAGTGTATCCAACGATGAAAAGCTAACCGGAATCACTAACCACTTCACAAAGAGGGAAAACAAAACGTAATGTGTAAAAAGCAAAATGCTTAAAAGTTTCGATTTATTTGGTCTGTACTACTACACGAACTACATGTACTATATATATAAAAAAAAAAAAAAAAAAACATTTGTGAACAATTATTTTAAATCTGGTGAGTACTTTTGGACGAGAAGATTTTTTCAAGTTTTTACTCTCTCTCAAGGAAAACCCGAGCGCCCCTGACGGCCAAGTTTTTCAACGGATTGGAATAATTTTAACAAACCTGGTAGAGCAACACCCAAGAAACATATGTGTCATTACATTTTAAAATCGGAGCCGTACTTTTGCACAATACTAATTTTATATTTAAGTTTGGGTAATTTTACCTCTTTCTGATGACGCAGCGACCAAAGTAAAATTAAAGTAAATTTTTGATCAAGTTTTAAGGACTATCAAAGAATCAAAGAAACATTCCTGCGTAGATTGGCTACAATGGTCAGAGAAGATGATGTTTAAATGAATTGTTGACGACGACAGACAACACAGGGTAATCACAATGGAGAAGATTTTGGGGTTCATTGATCATGGCATGATTTTACAGAAAACATCACCATATATTTAAACAACTACAAAAGAAAGCGTTAATAATATTGAGATTTAAGAACACCAGTCTCGCGAGCTATTTATAGAACCTTTTGGAATTTCCAGATTTGAAAATCATCACTTATTTGCGAGGCAGATAGAACGCGCAATGATATATATTATCTGCCCAATCATGACGAAGATAATATTTACATATTTTAACTCTATGTAGATAATGTCTCGATATAAAACTCAAATATTAGTAACAATCCGGTACAAAAGTAGCACTGACATAATTATTATTAATCGCGTCTCTGCATCAATGATTGAACGATGTGAGTAAATTAGTTTGCAGTAAGGAAAATAAATACCAACCGACTTTTCAAAACCGACTATGTAAATAGTTTTCGTTGTTGTTGTTTCTGTTAGCATTGTGGCGATTGTCAAACCAATCGCCACAACAAATCATTCCAATTAGTAAATCAAATCCTGAACAATTGAACAATTACATTGACCAAGAAACTTAACAAATGAACCATTATGGTACTTAATCGCTCACCTGATTTTAAAGAACTTAGAGAGTTTTCAATGTTCAATTGAAGTCTTAAACTTAATCTACATAAACCACGTCTGTAACAAATAAGGTTTAAACCTTCAAAGATGCTTCATATTTCTTTCTTTGGTAGCAAGTTGTTCTTGCTTTCATTTGCAGTTTACAATAGCATTTTAGCTAAATTTCCACCTTAAGTTGACAGTTCACTGTTAGAATTGATCCATAGCTGAGCAATTAAATCTCTACCTTAATGTTTAACCCTTTGTTTTATACTCGTTCCCTTTATTTTAAACAAGAAGGCCAATATGTGCCTATATTGCTCACCTGTCTACCATAGCCTATAATAAAAGGTTATCAAGAGCAGAAAGGGTCATTTTTGACGTAGGGATAAGACATGTTATATGCTAAGATCTTTGTGATATTCAGCATTTGAAGTTTAGTTGTGAAATGACAAGTTTAGTCCCGAAACTATTTGGTTTACAGTTTGCTTAACATTGATTGTAATGTGTCATTCAGGCTGAAGTTTCTTAATGTTTACCAATAAACGATTTTAAATCTGCTCTAACTAGATCAATAATAATAAAAAAAACATAGGTGCTGAAATATTAACAGATATTAACTTAAAGTTTAATGCCTCTAGTTATAAGTTATGAGAGTCACAAGCTTTGGAAAAAGAAGGGGAAGTCGATCAACAAGAGGGCCAGTATCGCTCAACTGCCATTAGGCAAAAATTAAATCTCCAAACAGCCCCGCCACCTGGTGGCCATGTTTTTTGACCAATCAACATGGCTTAACGAAATCTTATAGGGGTCACACAAGGAATATTTCGACAAAATTATTTTTAAAATCGGCCTTACATTTTCGGAGGAGAAGAATTTGAAAGTCTTTTTCTTTCGGTTGCCATGGAAACCAGAATTTTACATGGATTAAAAAGGTTTAATGGAATTTAGGAGAAAACATTGAGTGGATGCTTCCTATGAAGTTTCATCCCAATTGGTTAGGGAGAAGAAGTCGTTTGAAGCAATAAATTGACGCACGACGGACAATTCGCCATATCCCAAGCTCGACTAGATTTCCTTATTTTTTGATATCAGAAAAAAATCCATTTTCTGATATCAAAAAATGATTTTCTGATATCAAAAAATCGAATTCCTGATATCAAAAAATAAGGAATAAATAGTAAAACGGCGCCTCATACAAAAGCACTATTTCGAAAAGTGCTGTGGGAAGACAAGAAATTCTTGTTATGAAACAATTGTTTCACAATAGTTAGATGTTTCTCCCGACTAACATTAAATGCCGCCATGTACCTTTATAACATCTGGGACGACTAATTAGTTGTCCCAGATAGCATGTTGCATTTTGTCTCTACACCTACAGCAGTTTATTTTCTCATCTTATGCAATATGTTTACCCATGATGTGAATTAATTTTGATACCCTTAAGTTAGTTTCTGTTAATTAAAAGAAAGACAATTTAAACTATTTGACTAAATAGCACTACAGTAATGTATCATTTTGATGTAATTACTTTTTTTTTTACATGCTTGCACTACCAAGATATATGCTTTTAAAGTTTGTGTTTTCACGTCGGTATCGATCGCCTATGGGCGCCGCCATCTTTGCTTATAATCAGCTTCCTGTGACGTCAGTTACCCACTTCCGATTAGCACCGTATGGATTACTACATTTTCAGATCGCTATCTTATCTTAGGTATAGGTCAAAATTGGCCGAATGCGTAAAAGGCCGATTATAGGTCCAGAAAGAAAGGCCAATTTCCCAAAATGTCTGGTACAAAAAGGCCGATTATGAGGAAGGACCACTTTTTGAAGTTTAATGGTGTAAATATTGTATACATGTACGTTTGTTTTAGATTATTAATTCATCATAGTGGGGCGGGCGGTAAATTTATCCGTGTTATAATTGATTTTATTTATTTATTATTCTTTATATATAGAGATGTTTGAGAACGTAATTGTCGTTAATTTAATTTATCAGGTAAAAAAAGGCGATGGAAGGTAAACAAAAACACGACCTTGGCATGTGTAAAAGACATTAGAAATTAGGAAATTCTATAAAGTATAAACATTACGGTAAAAGGAGAAACTGCTAATTTTGAGCAATGTCTCCTTTATTCACGATGTTTTTCAAAAGTCGTCTGCTACAAACGCGTCTTCAACACGAAAATGGTCGACGTGTTCAATTAAAGGGTAAATTCGTTTTATATATTTGACCAAACTTTCAAAAGATTTATTTGTTTGTTAAAGAATGAATTGTAAAATAATTTCTCACAAACCTGCATAAAAATCCCTTATAATCCAAATAAAATCGTCCAATTTCAGAAACACAAAAGGTCACAGATTTTAACACCGAATTTTGGGAGAGCCTATGGGAAATGCTAACGTCATAGCGCGTCATGATTTTACTCAAATGAACCGCGTCATCACAAATTCCGCATTTGGATAGTTTCAGTGTTCAGTGATAATTTCATAATAAGATCAAATTGCATATTTGTGTGGTATTTTTTTGGTCATGAATCTTCCCAAGAAACTTACAGTGTGATTCACAATTAAAAAGCAAACACAACAATTGATATAAAACGGAATGGGGTGCAAATAAAACATAATGGACAGTTTGGACAATTAACCCTTTCCCACATACGGCAAATCTGCACCAAACCATCTAGGCAAAACTGTGTACAAAACTATTATAGTTGATTATATTTTGACACTATTTCAACAATTTTCAATCATGTCACGGCGGCCGTGTTCACCTTTCCATGTGTATAATGTCTTTATTACAACAGAACAGAACAGAACAGAACTTTATTCACCCAGGTATTTACATACAACAAGGGGATATAACAAATACAATTTACATAAAAACAGTTGTGATACAATAACATTCCTACTTTTCCAATATTTAAATGAAGTCAGTTCAAGAGAGAGGACATTTTGTAGATGGGGGTAAGAGCTTATCTTCTTATAATTGGGATAAAGGTTTGCACATGATTGTTCGTGTAGGTGCCCATGTAAGCTTATTTTATGAGTAAGTATTTCCTGTAATCAGAGATGTTCATACATTGGGTGAGTTACAGTACACATATGGGATTATTCATTCAAGTTAATAGGATATGCATTGTTTAAGCGATAATGAATTGAGATTTACAGTTCATACAATACAATACAAATACAATGTGCTTCTATTTACATTTAACACACTTGGTAATAAGTAAATAAAAATAATGTAAGATTAAATGTGCATTGTACCCGTTTTGAAAGGCTAGGCCCAACTAGTTCATATGAACGGTTGTGTGTCTATCCCTTCGCCGCGGGAAGTGAAATAACGTGAGGAAAATAATTCCTATAATAGATTCAATTTGGCGGTAGAGGAGTCAATCTCAACTAAACTTGTCCATTATTGTACTAAGAAATTTACATAAATTCTTGAGCAGATGTTTATTTTCTGAGTTTAGATGATATCGTAAAGATAGATTATTTCTGTCGTTTACTTCAGCAGAATTGAAGTAGTGTTCTCTGTGAGTTTTGAAGAAAACGCAGTCAAACATGTAGTGGGACTCAGATCCGACTTGATTTTGTGTACAAAGTTTACAAATTCTATCTTCATAAGGGATTGCCTCGTATCGTAGACGCTCAACTGGCAATTTAAAATTTGCAGTTCTGAACTTAAATATGGTAAGAACATCTTTAGAGTCTAATATTTTAAAATAATTTTCAAAGTGATGTGAATCCTTATAACTACTGTAAATTCTGCCTTTATTGGACTCTTGCAATTGGGAGGACCATGTTTGTTTATATTGGTCTGTTAAAGTTTGTTTAACATGTTTAGATATAGTTCTACAGGTAATCTGCTCTTGGTTGAGCCAAAGATCGGACCTTCCAATCGAAGACAGAATTTGTTTAACGTTAGCTAACCATTTATACTCAACGTTGGGTTGGTTTAGCATGTATCTATATAATTGGAAAGATAGTTTGGAAGTTTTGCCTGTTATTAAACGGTTCCAGAATGAGATAATACGGATTTTGACAGTAACTGAAATGGGATATCTTCCTAATTCGCCCATCAACATATAAGTTGGTGTAGACTTTCGCGCTTTGTTGATCTTTCTTAGGAATTCATTGTGTACCTTTTCCAAAAGATCAAGGCATTCATAACCAAATATTTCTGTGCCATAAGTTAATATAGGCAGGACAGCATGGTCAAAAAGCTTAGTAATTAAGTCAATAGGCAGATCAGAATTGTTTGATTTAGTGAATAATAAGAACAATGCTTTAGTTGCCTGTTGTGCTATATGTTTCCTGGCTTTTAGAAATGAACCGCTGCTTGAGAATGTAACGCCAAGGTAATGATATTTATCCGTTATTTCTATGTCACTATTTCCCAATTTGAACTTGAATTTTCCTAGTTTACGTGCTCCAAATACAACAATTCTGGTTTTATTAGTGTTAACTAGTAAGTGCAAGTTTTCACAGTAATTATTAAAAATATCAAGACTTTTTTGTAAGTCTAGTTCAGAGTTTGCTATTAAAACTGTGTCATCTGCGTAGAGTAAAACTAATAGTTTAAGCCAAAGTGTGAAATCAGTAGTGTCACTTAATTCTACTCCAACAGATCCGTTATTTTGTAAATATGATTGCAAATCGTTTAGGTAGATCGAGAATAGCGCTGGGGATAAATTTTCACCTTGGCGGACCCCTATTTCCGATACAAATTCGGGTGAAATAGTACCATTATGGCTAACACTTGACTTAATGTTATTGTACATATTTTTAATTACTTTAAAGAGCTTTCCATTGATATTGTTTTGTAGTAACTTATGCCACAGTCCCGCCCTCCATACTTTATCGAATGCCTGGGAAAAATCTATAAAAGCACAAAATACTTTTTGCTTTTTGTTTCTTAAAATTTCAATTATGGCTTGCAGTGCAACAGTACAATTAACCTGTATGGCATCATATAGAAATTAAGAAGGAAACAATGTGTCAAAAGGCGTCAATCACTAATTAGTTGACTTGCTGTTTATTACCCCTAGTCGGCTGCTGCTTCTGATCAGCGCATCAAAGCCTCGGCGGTGCTTTGTTGGTAGATCATAAGTAGTGTCTGATTGCTACCGGAAATATGATTGGGTTTTATGACCTTTAATCTGTGAACTACGCCTTTTGTCACAATGTTTACAACTTTATTTATACATGTATTTGCTGTCATAGAGATTGTAGTGTTGTGTGGAGTGCCGGTGTAAGAAAGTCTTGATAGGCATGGCCGACAATTGTTTTTGCTTTTGAGCTGTACAGTAAGCATCTGCAGACGCATCCTTACAAAAAAACCGACCATACAAATATGCAATTTGATCTTATTTGCAATTCACAATATGACCTCCGAATTGCGATTTGTGTGTGACGTGGCTCATTTGTGTAAAAACATCCGAAGCTATGCTGTACTCATTCTTCATAAACTTTCCCCGTGTCTTGTATTTGGAGGTAATGAATTGTGGTAAAATACATTCAACTAAAAACAAGTAACGATTTTAGAAATTGGACGATTTCATTTGGAATTAAAAGGGATATTTAAGCAGGTTTGAAATTTTTTCTTCAATATATAATATAAAAGTTTTACAACAAAAATCCTTTTGGAAATTTTGTCAAAATTAACAATTTCAATTCTCCCTTTTCAACATTCACCAAATCTGCAGCAGATGAATACTATGGAAAATCTCTTTACCGTCAACTTCAGAGTATGTAATCGAATAGAATTATGTCGAATCGAATTACCGTCAACTTCAGAGTATGTAATCGGGAATCGAATTATGTCTGCTCAAAACAGATCCTATTATAGTAGCGTCCGACCACTACCGGAAATTGTTTCTACAAAAACGACGGTTTATTATGTCTAACGAGCTTTGAAATCATAACAAACAACTGTCAAATATATAAACGAATGAAATTATTGTATAAATAAATGTTAACACACATATTTTTAATTGGCTGATATATATTACACGAGTCAAGTTCGTGTTTTCTATCCACCTACTATGGTTGGATACTATTTACTATAACACTTTATATAGAGCTAGTAATAATATAATGTAATGCTTGGAATTTCATTTTGAATAATTGAAGTTTAGGTTTGTAAACTTCCGGGGTTAATTTTCTTACGAAAAAGTATATTTTGTATTCCCTTTATAGTACCGCAGTCGTTCATTAGCTAACTCTACGTGTATGTTTTGTTTGGGACATAGTGGGTATATGACGTCACGATTCGTTGCGATATGTAAACAATGGCCGCGCTCATGCTGCGCACCGATCAGCACAAATAGTCATCTTTAAATAGTAATATCTTCATTATTAGTTGTATGTTAATGAAATGCATAGTAAATAAATGTTCATTAAGTCAATATTTTTCAATTCAAAGCGATTTTTTTTTTCAGCCGAGCGTATTCCTTTAATGTGTGCACACTGTAACAGGGTAGACATATTTGAAAAATAATAATCCCGGAGCTTTGATATTTGTATTCAGTTGGATGCCATAATAGTATCGTGTTCTTTGACCAAGGGAGGTAAATATTGCTGGATTAACAGGTGTCGCCATTACGTTTGTTTACGGAAATGTCGGTCAGTAATTACAGGTAAAACTAGGTACAGGTAAGGCTAGAACATTCATCAATTTGAAACGGCATTTTGGTATTGGCATTATATCATGGCCTATAACCAAGTATACTTAACTTAAATGAAACCTGTTTAATGTTTCAAACAAACTTTAGTCTATAAAGTTATTCATGTAAATTATGGTCCATTTTCATTCAGCAAATGATGTTACTGTATATATCACAAATCACTTCCCATTTACTCGATTTTATTATGTAATTTTAACGTTTTCAATGAAATGATGTTGATTTTATTTTGTCTACAATATTAAAGATCAGAATGCTGTATGAGCATAACAATAAAGAAGTGATTGATCAGATAATGATGTAGCCAACTCAGTGAGCTTACACCATCTAAAATGCGGAAGTATTGACGGAAAGTCCTATCTAGACTAGAACAGTTCTACAGTTACATCCTTTATCACGTTAACTGTTTCCCACATACAACAAATCTGCAGCAGAGGACCTTGAACACAATCATAAAGTAAAACACAAATGTAAATATACAATTTTAGAATTAAGTTGAAAACATTGTTGTAAATGGAGAACTTGCTCACAATGTTTATTAAAAGTCATTGGCTGGAGGGGCATTGGAAAGCTTCTTTATGTTGGAAAGGGTTATCTGATATGTTTTTAAAATTGTAAGCTTGAAAACCTCTGAAGAAAATTTGTAGCATCTAAATGTAGTTTTGATGCAGTCGAAGACATCCAGCAAGAAAAAAATGTTTTTCAATTGCTGTCAGATGTGTGGAATGTTTTAACCCTTTCCCTCGTACGATAATTCTGCAGCAGACGACTTTGAACATATTTTGTCAAAACATAGAAAATCTCTTTAATTGAATGGATAACCTCTGACTAAGAGTGGAAAACATTGTGCCAAAGGTGAAATTGCACGTTTTGTGCAATTTCTTCTTTTGTCACTATGTTTTCAAAAAGCCGTCTGCTGTAGAGGCGTCAGAAAGCGTCTATATGAGGGAAAGGCTTAAAGTATCCGTCAAAGGAATCTTTTCCACTCTGGTATTATAACACTTGTTCAATTATTGTATATTAAAGTTGAAAACATTGTTGCAAAAAGAGAAATTGCTGACAATGTTTTTTAAAAGTCATTGGCAGCAAATGCATTGGAAAGAATCTTTATGTCGGAAAAGGTTAACTGATCAATTCAACGTAAGATGGTAAATACTAATATGGTCTAGTAAAATCCTATCTATTGTTTATCACAGTAATCACTGTCTGTTCTAGAGGAGAACAACTTTGATTCAACTCTTTTTTGTTTTGTTTCTAGCAGGTCTAGCTGAGGAAAGACAGAACAGAGAAAATACTTGTCTAAGAAGACAGGACAGAGAAATGGAGTCACAAATCTGTAGCATGCATTTGTTCCTTCTCATATCAGGATTGTCCAGTGTTTTGGGGGATGTATATAATGGTAATTGAATCATACCACCCTTTCCCACCTGTAGACGCATTTTGACAATATACTGCAGCAGACGACTTTTAAAAACATTGTGACAAAACGAGAAATTGCTCCTTTTGCTTCAAAGTTTTCAACTTTTTTTTAGTTATTTTACCTTCATTTATAGAAATTTTTCGTGATTTTGCGTGGAGGTTTTCAAAGTAGTCTACTGCAGTTTTGTTATATGTGGGAAAGGGTTAAGAGACCTAGATTAGAGTTGGAGGTTGTCCTAGCTCAACATTCTCTCTAACTATCTAATAAAACCTTATTCTGTGAATACTAAGACGATTCTTTAGAGTACCCACAATATTAGGGTTGTACACGCATATGTAGTTTAGAATAAGAAAAATGCTAGGAATTTGCTTCTTATATAGTACTCTATATTTGATGAAAGTGGTTGTCATGTTTCGTTTCTGTTTTGAACTCAAGTAACCACTGCATGTCCATGAAACCTGTGGGATAACATTCATATAATATTACCATACACTACATCATACGCCTTTCCACATACAACAAATCTGCAGCAGACATCATTGGAAGCATGTTGGCATAAAAATAAAAGATCTCTATAAATGATATTTTCATTATTGGATAGAGTTGGAAACATTGTGGAAAAAGTAGTCTGCTGCATGTTTATGTTTCATGTAAATGTACAATGAAGGCTCTCATGATCAATTGTTTTAGATAATGTGTCAGGATAGGCACACATGAGTCTTCCTTTTTCACATTTGCAGCAATAACCCTTCTTTGCCTGATTATAGCCGCTCAATCGATTTCTTTTTGTAAAACATATAATTGCTGTGCTATTCAAGTTATTTCACATTGAACTGGCCATTGCTATGTTACTGAAATGCTGTTAAAATAAGGGTTAATTCATATTGTTTAAAAGCTGAATTTTTAAAATGGACTTGTCCAGCTTTTAAGTTTGAATAGTCCATAGCTAATTCTAAAAATATCAAGATAAAAGCGTTGAATTGAGTAGCCAACAGTATAGCACCTGGTCAGATGGTTGAATGTGCTGGATGGCTATGCTTATACCGGTAACACAGACTTCACAAAATCAGTTCCAGCAGTCAAAGGGTTAAACTCCAATTACTGTCAGATTCAAAAACCTAAATGGTTCTTTCTTCTATTTTTTATCCCATTGTATCAACATTAATTCTTTTCCATTTGAAGACTCATTTTGACGCGTCCAAAGCAAATAACTTTTGAAAATATTAGGGCAATGGAGAAACTGCTCATTATGAGCATTTTCTCCATTCGCCACAATGTTATCAACTCCATTCAATAATTACACTGTCATTTATGCAGATTTTCTTAAATTTTGCCTAGATGTTTTAAAAATTGTTTGCAAGTGGGAATAGTAAATGTTATGCTAATGACTGAATCTTTGACTCATTAACCATTTCCCTCATACAACAAATCTGAAAATATCTAGGCAAAAATAGGGAAAACTCTAAAAAAGAAAGAGAAATTAGTAACTAGAGTTGAAAACACTGTGGCAAAAGTTCGAAAAGCTCATTACGTTTTTTCAAGAGTTATCTGCTCCAGATGCATCAACTGCATGACAGAAAAAAAATGTAAAGATTGGTTAAATTTCGTCATTTTTTATCCATTCTCAGTTGACATGGAGAACACTGGAGTATGTACATCGGTCGCACGTGTACCTGTTGGTCCGAATGATGTGTACAATATATACGCTGAACCTCCACAAGATGGCAAAGGTAGAGTACAAAAGACTACATTATAGGAACATCTAACATCACTATATGAGCCTGTCCATGGGAAAAGATACAAGTTGGCATTTCTGAACAACTTAGGTTCAGATAAACCTGTACATCTGGTCAGTCATCAGAATCTTAACAACTAGTGCGAAGCTTTAACATGCTTATGTCAGTAATATTTGAACAGTGTGCTGTAGATCTTTATCATCTAGATCTACAGTGTTCACAAAAGTAAACTTGCACCTTTTCCAATGGACATGTTCATATACCGTAAATAATCAGTTATAAGACGCATTTTTACCTGAAGAATTGAAAGTGAATTGGGGGGAACGTCTTATTTGCTGGTCAAGCAAAATTTCAGAAAAAAATTACCCACCAATTCACCAATCGCCCAAAGCTGTGCAGACCTGTCATTGATATAAAAAGCCAACTTAGTGATTTAACAGAATAAATCAAGTTTGATTGACAATAGCAAATATATAATTATGATTTTACATATTTAGATCACCTTTGAGCCAAAGGCTCAAGGTGAGCCATTCTGATAACGTTTTGTCTGTCGTCCATCGACGTCTGTCGTTAACTTTAAGCTTTAAACATCATCTCCTCCTTAACCACAGGACCAATTTTAACCAAACTTCACAGGAACGTTCCTTTAGTGGCCCTCTTTCAAAATTGTTCAAAGATTTAAATTCCATTGAGAACTCTGGTTGCCATGGCAACAAAAAAGGGGAAGTTAACCAAAACAGAAATTAACCAAAATGTTAAAAATCTTCTTGTCTGAAAGTATTTGGTATTTAGCTTCATCTAGTTGACCTCTACCAAGATTGTTCAAATTATAGCCCTGGGGTTAAGAATGGCCCCATCTAGGCTCACTTGTTTTACATAATAGTATACTTGTATAGGGAAAACTTTAAAAAGTCTTGTCTAAAAGTTGATATTTGAAATCTAACATCATCTAGACCTCTACCAAGATTGGTCAAAAATGGCCCCACCCTGGGGATCACTTGTTTTACATAGACTCGTTTAAGTAAACACTTTAAAAATATTCAGGTGATCGTTTAAGGGCCATCTTGGCCCTCTTGGTTTATTATCTCACCTATGCACAAATTATAGCCCTGGGGTCAAAAATGACCCCTTCCCTAGGGTCTATTGTTTTACATAGACTCTTATAGAGAAAAACTTAAAAAATCTACATGTCTCTAAGTAGAAGGCCCCGGCATTTGATATTTGGTATGTAGCATCATCTAGTGGACCTCTACCAAGATTGTTCAAATTATAGCCCTTGAGTAAAAAATGACCCCATCCCGGGGCTCACTTGTTAGCTCGACTTTTGAAAAAAATGAGAGCTATTGTCATGACCCTGGCGTCATCGTCGGCGGCGGCGTGGTCGTCCGGTTAAGGTTTTTTGTTTAGCTCATTTTTTTTTTCTCCCTATCAGTCGAGTGTCTGTGCCGTACGCGGTGCTCTTGTTTTACATAGACTCATATAGGGGAAAAACTTAAAAAATCTTCTTTTCTAAAAGTAGAGGGCTCAGGCCTTTGATATTTAGTATGTAGCATCATCTAGTAGACCTCCAACAAGATTGTTCAAATTATAGCACTGGCCGGTCACTTGTTTGATATAGATATGACACCTCCCCTGGGGTCTATTGTTTTATATAGACTCATATAGAGAAAAAACTTAAAAAATCTTCTTGTCTAAAAGTAGAGGCCTCAGGCCTTTGATATTTAGTATGTAGCATCATCTAGTAGACCTCCAACAAGATTGTTCAAATTATAGCACTGGGGTCACTTGTTTGATATAGATATTGGAAAAACTTTAAAAATCTTCTTGTCTCAAAGAAGAAGGCCCAGGCCTTTGCTATTTGGTATGTAGCATCATCTAGCGGACCTCTATATAGGGAAAATACTTAAAATGTCTTCTTGTCTAAAAAGATATTTGGTATGTAGCATCATCTAGTGGATCTCTACCAAGCTTGTTCAAATTATAGCCCTGGGGTCAAAAAATACCCCATCCCAGGGAAAAACTTTAAAAATATTCTTGTCTAAAAATAGAGGGGCCTGGCCTTTGATATTTGGTATGTAGCATCATCTAGTGGACCTCTACCAAGATTGTTCAAATTATAGCCATGGGGTAAAATATGACCCCTCCCCGGGTCACTTGTTTTACATAGATAGGGAAAAAACTTTAAAAAGCTTCTTGTCTAAAAGATATTTGGTAAGTAGCATCATCTAGTGGACCTCTACCAAGATTGTTCAAATTATAGTACTGGGGTCAAAAATGACCCCTCCCCGGGGGTCACTTGTTTTTCATAGACTCATATAGGGGAAAGAACACTGAAAACTTTTTAAGTTTGATTAAATCAGGTGAGGGATATAGGACCATCATGGTCCTCTTGTTTTTAATGTTTTGATTTTTGTAGGATCGAAAGCCATTTTGAATTTTGTGAAAATATAAATTGCGACGCGGAAAACAAGTTGCGTAAATATACAGACCATGATACTATTACTAGTTATGCCTACTTAATATTTGTGATAAGCAATTTCTCCTCTATCCACGATATTTTCAACTTTAAATAATATCACTACCTACATTCATTTATTGGAGACTTCCCCAGTCGCGGCACTGCGGTCATGGTGGAGTGCCCTTGGGCAAAGGCACATTTTCTAGCCTAGTACTGGTTTGTTTACCCAGGGATCATGCATGAGTGAACTGTCGCCGTGATATAACTGAAATATTGTTGAAAGTGGCGTAAAACCCCAATAAATAAATAAATTATTGGAGATTTCCTTATTTCGAATAAATGTTTTAAAAGTCGTCTACTGCAAAATTGTTGTATGTGGGAAAGGGATAGACATATAAATCCTTACCAACATACTTACGCTTTCCAACAAGACCATGTTAATTAGTGATATATGTAATCAGAAAATGTTTTTGTCATTTGATCTGTTACTTTAACAGTATATCTGATATTTCATTAGCCCTTTTCCGCATGTAGACACCTTTTGACGCCTCTGCAGCAGATTACTTTTGAAATGTTTGTGGCAAAACAAGAAATTGCTTATAATGAGTAATTTCTCCCTTTGTAACAATATTTATATTCTTTTTTTTTAATAACTAAACTTTCCCTTTCAAAGATTTTCCAAAATTTGTCTAGATGTTTTTAAAATTGTCTGTTGCAGATGTTTTGTATTTGGGAAAGGGTTAATCCAATGTCTCATCAGAATAAATATGATCTCCTATTTTTCTGAGATATAAACTAGTAATATAGATAAAACCTATATTAATGGCCTCGACCTTTTTTCTCAATGAACAATGATTTATTGTAGGTGTTCGAGATAAATGCACTGTGAGATTTTATTCCACAAATGGCCAAACATTCAAGTTGTATGTGCGAGATTTAATTTTTCGAGAGTGTCAGATTAATATTAGATTCTACGATGGTGACCTCTACCTCAATACTCCAAGGGTAATGTTGACATTTTTATTTCACATTTTCCTATTTTTGTCAATGAAGTCGTAATCAAAATGGTTTCCTAGTAGCAACAGTTACTGCTATTCCTGATCCATGATGCAAGGTTTAATATTGTCAAATTGAACTGATTTTCAATACAAAAAAAGGATGCAAGAAGACCTCTTATTAGCAGACTCGACTCATAAGCCTCACTTAATTGTTTTTGTGAGAAATAGAACAGCCCCTTAAAAACTGAATATAATTCTTATCTTGAATATGAGTCTATTAAGCCATTCCAGAAAGAAAATGCATTTTGAAGCATCTGCTGCCCATGACTTTAAAACATTGTTTGCAATTTCTTCTTTTGCCGCAATGTTTTTAATTTTTAAAGATATTTTCCAAATTATCGTCTGCTGCAGTTTTGTTGTAGATCCCGAGAGGGAAAGGGTTAAAGGACACCATTTTAGAACAAATTACAAGACTTTTGTATCCTTTATAAATATGCATAACAGAAGTTGAAATTGAGTAATAAGTACAGCTTAATAATTCATAATCACCGTGAGCTGTGGCATACCATTTACAGTATTAACCCTTTCCCTCATATGACAATTCTGAAGCAGACGACTTTGAACATATTTTGTCAAAAGATGGGAAATCTTTATAATTGAATGGATAACCTTTGACAAAAAGTCGAAAACATTGTGGCAAAAGGAGAAATTGCACGTTTTGTGCAATTTCTTCTTTTGTCACTATGTTTTCAAAAAGCTGTCTGCTGCAGAGGCGTCAGAAAGCGTCTATATGAGGGAAAGGGTTAACTATTTACTTATAGTTGTGTTTCATAAATAAATACTAATAATTTAGTAACAGGTAAATGTTCTAACCTGAATTATGTGTTATGCTGAATCTTATGTCTTGATAATAGGATAGATCAGTGTTGCCAAAATGAACACAAGTATCTGTACCTTAACCTTCTACCTCATATAGAAAATTAAGACACCTTTGAATTCAATGACTTTTGAAAACATCGTGGGAAAGCAGAAATTGTCTAAAAACAAACACTTTCTCCTTTTTTCTACAAATTCAATTTTTTAAATTGTCATTCAAACACTCTCATACTTACATTGTTTTTGCAGTATAGTTTTGGTTGTAACTCGGCTACAGGGAACCTTTTCAAGTCATATACCACAGATGTGGCCATCAGCCTAGAAAAACCTGATGCAACAAGTACTGGATATAAATTCTACTTTAGACTGGCTCTAGATTCAGGTACTTGAATTTTCTGCATTTTACAATGCAAACTTATATGTATGAATTTTGTGATGTTGTGAAAATGCGTTGATCTTGGTCAGTTTTCTCTCCTTGTCAATTTTGCCAAGCCATGATAGTTCAGTCGGTAAAGATGAGATTTTAAAATCCAGGATTTATGAGTACAAACCCCGCTTGTTTATTGATTTTAACTTATGATTGACAAAGTCTTTGTTACTAGTGTGAATGGTTCGAGTACTGGTGTGAAAAATACATACAGGTCATATAATGTTTAGGTCAACTGGCTACAGTGATATAACTAAAAAAAATGTTGAAAAGGGTTTTCAACTCCAATCAATCTATCAGTCCTGTCATTTAATTTCCACTTACCATAAGTTGTCTGGCAACTTATATAAAGTCAGATTTTTTCTTTGCTCAGGAAATATGCTATATATATCCTATTCAAAAATAAGTCCTTTGGATTTTATACATGGGGTTTGATTATTTTCAGGACCTGACATTGGTGGTGGGGGAAGCGATGTCGGAGGGGTTAATGGTATCAGTACGGGGGCGCTGGTAGGAATAGTAATTGCCTCTATTCTGGTGATCGCAGTTGTTGTTGCCGTCGTCCTTTACTGTCTAGTTGTGTACAGGCGGAAAAAAGAGGAAAAAGAAATGGCACTCACAAGGTCAAGGTCAACACTTTTTGGAACATGTAAGTTTTACCAAATGCCTTACTTTTTAGCTCACCTGAGCTTTGCTCAAGGTGAGTTATTGTGATCGCCTTTTGTCCGTTGTGTGTCGTGCGTCAACATCTTCATCTCAGTAACCAGTGGGTCAATTGAGATGAAACTTCACAGAAAGCATCCTCTCAATGACCTTACCAGAATTCCTTCAAATTTGTGGGGTCCATGCAGAATTCTGGTTTCCAAGGAAACGAAATGGAAAAAACCTTCAAAATTTTTCTTCTCCCAAACTGGTTGGCAGATTTTCAAATAATTTTGTAGAAATGTTCCTTGGATGACCCTCTATCAGATTCCTTCAAGCCATGTTGATTGGTCGAAAAACATGGCAGCCAGTGGGCAGGGCTATTTTGCCTTATGTGGCTAAAGTGAAAACTTAAAAAATCTTCTCCTCCAAAAGTGTCGGGCTGATTTTCAATTTATTTTGTAGAAATGTTCCTAGGATGACCCTCTATTAGATTCCTTCAAGCCATGTTGATTGATGAAAATCACGGCCACCAGGGGGCGGGGCTATTTTGCCTTATATGGCTATAGTGAAAACTTAAAAAATCTTCTCCGAAAATGTCAGGCCGATTTTCAAAAAAAATTGTAATAATGTTCCTAGGGTGACCCTCTATCAGATTCCTTCAAGCCATGTTGATTGGTCAGAAGCTATGGCCGCCAGGTGGCGGGGCATATATGGCTAAAGTGAAAAAAATAAAAATCAGGTGAGCGATCCAGGGCCATCATGGCCCTCTTGTCTTAACATTTTAACCCTTTCACTCATACAAAATATCTGCAGCAGACCACTTTGAAAATGTCTAGGTTAACTTATAGCAATTATCTATAAATCAAAGTAGAAAGATTGAATACATTGTGGGAAAGAGATAAATTTTCTTAGTTATGATAGGTTTAAGAGTCATTTGATTGTAAAATTGAGGAAGTATTAACCCTTTCCATTATACGATAATTTTGCAGAAAACGACTGAACATTTTTTGTCAAAAATAGAAAATCTCTATAATTGAATGTTTAATCTATGACTAAAAGTGGAAAACATTGTGGCAAAAGGAGAAATTGCTCATTTTGAGCAATTTCTTCTTTTGTCACTATGTTTTTAAAAAGCTGTCTGCTGCAGAGGCGTCAGAAAGCGTCTATATGAGGGAAAGAGTTAAACAATGCACATGTTTTCCTGTTGATTATTACAACAACTTTTGTTCAATCTCACTCTGAAGATCTGAAGAGGTTTATTAATCCATTGATCCTGGCTCGGCCATTAAATCTTTCTGATTATTGATAAAAGTCATTGTTACTAGTGTCATTCGTCTTCCACAAATGGGCTAAATAATCTATGTGGTAAGAAAACCAGATCCTTGAGAAGAATGTTGTGTGTAGTAATGGTATGAGAAAGCCAGGAAAATCAGGTAAAACTGGTCGCTATGATTTAACTGAAATAATGATAATCAATTAATCTCACTCTAATTTCACAATGAGTATCATGATAAATTATATTTCTGTTTAACTCACTTGTCACATAGTGACAAGGTGAGTTTTTGTGATCGCCCTTCGTCTGTCGTCCGTCGTCTGTCCACAATTTCTTGTGAACATGATAAAGTCTTCATTTTTTTATCCGATGTTTACTAAACTTATTCAGTAGCTAGATATCCATGAGAGCTCGGTTCCTTTCGAAAACCATGCATAACGGGATTATGGCCCTTTAAAATTGGCAAAATTGCTATAATTGACCTTATAAACAAGATAAAGTCATCATTTATTATCCGATGTTTACCAAACTTATACAGTAGCTAGATATACATGAGAGCTCGGTTTCTTTTGAAAACCATGACTGAATTATGGCCCATTAAAATTGGCAAAATTGTTATAATTGACTTTGTGAACACAATAAAAACTTATATGGCTAAAGTAAAAAAAAAAATCAGGTGAGCAATCCAGGGCGATCATGGCCCTCTTGTTTCTATTATCAAAGCACTTTAGTCAGCCATATTCATTGGTTTATAGTCTAGCCACAAAAGTGCAGTCAAGAACCTCAAGGAGATTTACAAAAGCCTTTGTTAATAGCATCATTCTTTAAACACAACAGGATATCAAGTCCATGTTGGGTGGTATCCAATAACCTGCAAGAAACCATTGGGAACACGGATAGGTCATCTGGCCCCCATTATTGAAATTAAAAACTTGAAAGCAGCATTAATCCTTTTCCACTTGCAGATGCATTACAACAGAGCTGCAGCAGACAACTTTTGAAAAACATTATGCTCTTTTCTCTTTTTGACACAATGTTTTCAACTCTATTTTCATTTATTGAGTGTCTCGAGACTTCTACCAAGATGTTTTAAAAGTTGTAGTCCCCTGCAGATTTATAGTATGTCGGAAAAGATTAACCCTTTCCCTCATATAGACGCTTTCTGACGCTTCTGCTGCAGATGGCTTTTTGAAAACATAGTTACAAAAGAAGAAATTGCACAAAACGTGCAATTTCTTCTTTTGCCACTATGTTTTCCACTTTTTGTCATAGGTTATCCATTCAATTATGGAGATTTTCTATTTTTTGACAAAATACGTTCAAAGTCGTCTGCTGCAGAATTGCTGTATGAGGGAAAGGGTTAAAAATCAAGCATTGATTTATTTGATTAATTTCAGCCACAACAATACGAGATGGGAACAGTGTGCACAGCAGTAAGCACAGTTTACACAGTACCCATAGTACTCACAGTACACACCATACAAAAGACACTTCTCAGTTCAGCTATCCTGCATTCAGAACACAGCCTTCCATCTCTGAAAAAGCACCAAAGTGTAATTCTATTGATACTAAAAGTTATGACAGTGATGCTATAGATCAAACAGACAATCAGCAGAAACCCATTCTTGCGAAAAATGTGAAAAGAGAATTTAATGCAATGAAGAAGGGTTTAGAGAGAGAAGAACAAAGAAAACACTGGGAGAAAGAAGACCTACGAATGCAGGAAAACAGATGGAATGAGGTGCGACAAACAGATAAAAGGACTAGAGAAGAAACCAATCGTGGATTAGGTCGATCTAATAGGGGCAGAGATAACAGACCAGTTTTAAATGAAGAAAATGTAAAACGTTCTTCTAGAGCAAACAGACAACATGGTCGATCACATGACGATTATGATGATAGATTTCAAAGGAGTTCTCGTGCTGGAAGTTCACGTAGTACAAGGACAAAAGACCGGTCTAGAGGTCATTCTCCAGCACGTAGTGGTGGTGCATGGTCAGAACCAGACTATATTTCTAGACATAGAGAAAGCTCGCCCGATAGAGGTCGTGAAAGGTCAAATAGTGCTTCCAGAAGGAGATCACATTCTTCAGGTACCCAATCTCGTAGAAAACGTGATTATAATGAGGAAAGAGATGCTTATAGTGACTATGATGACTCGCGTTATCGTTCAAGTAGTAAAGACAGGTCTAACAGTCATAGAAGTCAGAGGTCAGGTACTCAAAGGACAAGGTCACATAGTTCTAGCAGACAGAATAGATAACAATACATGTATGTTCATATTTAGAGAATCCAATCTCATTCTTTGCTTAATAATTTGTTTGGTACGTTTCAAAAGGTTGAGGCATAATTGTTGTTAATTTGGCTACAACAGAAATATAAACAACCTTCTGCTTACTAGCAAACTAGATATCTCTCGAGACTGATTATCACCAAAAACCAATGACATACAGTTGCCTCTCCAGCATTCTTAGTTTTTTCCTGATTTTCCAACTTTTTCCAGTTTTTCCAAAAAAAAAACACCTCCTAGTATTCCTACTTTTTCATCAGCAGAGTAGTATATAGGATAAGGTCTAGAGGCTTAAATATGTGATTTTGGAGATTTTCTTGCAGAAAAAGACAAAAGGATGTTTAGTTGACAGGCTTCTGTGTTGAAAGTGTGGTCTGATGGTCTGATATAACTGGTGACTAAATAGTCCAGCCTTCTCAACTAATGATTGAAAAAGTTGGCTTATGCATTAGTTATACCTACAAGTGACTGCAGAAACAAATAACTTGTCAACTAAATGTTCCCATTGCCTTGGATAGTTATTAAATAAAAAAAAAGCTGCGAAGGTAACATATTTCTTTAAATAATTCCTACTTTTTATCATTGAATTTCATATTTTTTCCTACCTTTTGCCAAGTTTTCTGTGACGTTCATTCCTAGTTTTCTTCTAGTATTGTGCTAGAGTGCCCGAGTAGGAAATTGGATAGAAATTGGTGTTAATTTCAAAACCCTCGAAGGTAGGTTTTCAAATATTAACCCGATACTAGTTCATCTTTCACCGATTACCAGATGTGATATTATTGACTCTTTCAAAAACATCAAAGTGTGATATTGAAATTTATCATCATTGAAAAAACCATTGTTGGTTTTTCATCTCTATTAAAAAAATTATGCTATCATAACTATAGGTTTTCAATAAATTTGCTGAGGTGTTTTTTAAGTTGTTTTTGTCTGTTAAAGGCTTACCGGTAAAGCCTGTTTAAACTTATTTTATCTATTTTACATCGATCGCAAAATAAGGTTTCACCTTATATTAATCACACTCGATGTCTGCTTCCTGGAGACTTTACCAGTACTTGTGCCATTTGTGTAGAAAAAGCCTTTTTGACCTGTAAAAACAAAGTGGCATGTTTAAAAGTGTCATGATCATGGAGTCAAGCTGCAAAGTGAGTGATGTAAACTATTTCCTACCTTTGTAGGCTTGGTACAACAAGTTACAATTAATATTTGTTTTGTATTTTTCTATTTCTTATATGTTATTGATGTTCATTGACATTTCCATGTTTACATGATAAGCTTAATATATGTTTTTATTGTAAAAAAGCATGAGGTATATTTGTTTATTTTTTTTTATTTTTGGATAAATAGATTTACAATACATAATTATTATGTGAATTATTAATTAATTATTGAAACCCTCTTTTGATATATAAAAATTCACTGTTTAATTCCAGGCATTTTTTAATCATTTTCCTTATGGAAATGCTGAGTGTGCTTACTAAAAGACACATGTTTAACCCTTTCCCACTTTCAAGGGTTTAACCCTTTCCCTCATACATAGACTTTCTGACGCCTCTACAGCAGACAACTTTTGAAACCATCGTAGCAAAAGAGGAAAATGCTCAAGACAAACAAATTCTCCTTTTGCAACACTGTGTTCAATGTTTTCAGTGAAAAAGCTTTCATGTGTTTAGATATTCTGTACTTTTGTCTAGATGTTTTCAGTCTTCTGCTACAGATTTGTTGTATGTGGGAATGGGTTTAACAACTGCAAAGTTTCTCATTTGGCAATGTTTTGAATTTCTGATGTCTTATTTCTATGATTTTATTTGCTAATTGTTAAAATACAGAGCTGATAAATATTATTAATCAAATTATGAAGATTTTCCTCAAATTTGACACCTAAAATGGGCAAATTTTCCTAGTCTCAAAATAATACTTCAGTTTCCATAGCGCAGTGCCATTGGTCTTGGCACATTCCTGAGCTAGTTCTGGTCAGTCACATAGGGATTATGAATATTTGTACTGTCATCTTGACATAACTGAAATACTGTAAAAATCCAATAAATCAAATGAATTTGACAATACATAGAAATGTCTCCATAGTATTAAGATGCCTCAACTTTTCGTTATTTGTCACAAAGTCAAAGGCCATTTTTGGTACATTTGCGATAGCAAGGCTAACATAGTTACAAATGAGATTTTGAATTTTCCTGGGGCCTGCTGGAAGGTTGGAGAAGTAGGGAAAATGTGAAAGGAAATAACAATTGCAGCTACTGTTTATGTATTTATTGTTAAGAAGTTTAAAGATAAAATCAAAAATAGTAAGTATTATGAAACTGCCATTTTGAAAACAAGAGGACCTTGTTGGCACTATATCGCTCACCTGAGTGCAAGAGCTTTTAAGACATGGAAAATCGAAGCAAAATTTGACAGCAGGTTTATTAGGCAGATTAATTTGAAGTTTCCGCCTTATTATATTGAGAAATTCCATCAAGTAGAAATTATTCTCTAAACCATGTACTAGACTGGGACAAAGTGTTTGAACAATGCAAAACTCATCAAGACTAACAATTATTCTGACAAAGATTCAAAATGCAACATCCAGAGTGTTATCAAGATTTTCCTTCGTTTGGCCTAGTGACCTATTTTTGTTAACCTGATATGACCCATATTCGAACATGGACTAGATATCATCAATAAAAACATTCTGACAGAGTTTCAAGCTGCTGAAGCAAAAAATGCGGCCTCCAGAATATGAACAAGATTTTCCTTCAATTTGGCCTAGTGACCTAGTTTTTTTTAACCCGGCATGACCCACATTCGAACTTGGCCTAGATATCATAAAGATAAACATTCTGAACACATTTTTAAAAAATGTCTCTTCTACAGTGTTGACAAGATTCTCCTTCAATTTGGCCTAGTGACCTAGTTTTTGAACAGACATGACCAATATTTAATCTTGGCCTACATATCATCAAGATAAACATTCTGATACAGTTTCATCATGCTCCAGTTAAAAATGCAGCCTCCAGAGTGTTAAAAAGATTTCCCTTCAATTTGGCCTAGTGACCTAGTTTCTGACCCAATATTACCCATATTCGAACTTAATTTAGATATCATTAAGAACATTCTTACGAGAATGCCGTTTATCTCCCCACAGCGCTTGCGGGCACCTGCACAGCGAGATCGGGTCGCCCGGTCGAGGGAGAGGTTGGCGTTTGCACGCTACAACTTAGTTATTGGTGCATTGATGTCTGAAGAGGAGAGCAATGGTCTCATTTCACTTCAATGCCACTCCCCCTCTCTTGTGGGTACTGCCCTCTCCTCCTCTTCCCTTCTTTTCTTGGGCATCTTGTAGTGTTACTCTGACACTTTTGTGATAACCTGTGTGTTAAATTATTAGTCGCCGGGCAGAAGCCCGCGACTTCTATTTTTAATAGGTTTTCGGAAATCACATGATAGGGGGGGTTATTATTAGATTTTTTTTTTTAAATGTCTTGAACATATTACAATTGCGTTTGTTTAAAAACACTAAGTTATGACACATCTAAAATGAAATAAATATTCCGATGTTTTAAGTATGTGCAGTTTCTTTATTTTGACTGGCATTTACGTTTTTGTGTTTTATTTACGAAGACAAAACAGTCCCTATTAGCTAGACTGCGATACTTTATTTTCATAAACTATGTAATCAAAAGGCGATCAAACCTTTACGTCGCACAGTCTATAATTTGTTTACATACGCGCACCTGCTTGCGATATCGATATGAAAAATCACGTCGAATTCTCCTTTTAATAAATAAGTATCAACATACACTGGTAACAGAAACAAAAATAAGAAATAATTTGTGAAAATATGTCTCAAATATAAGCCTGTTTATTGGTCGTGAACGTCGAAACGCCTTTTTCTCAGTTCGTGACCTAGTTTCATATTGCCAAAATGTAAACAAAGCGAAGTAACCGGAAGTAAAATGTAAACTTAGAAAAGTGACTTGGTTATGCAGACAAAAAATGTCGCACGACAAATAGATTTTTCTTAAACGTCACGAAACGAGTGCATGGGTCGAATGTAGGAGAAATAAAGATAATATAGAAATGCTTTTCTCTCTCGAATGCAGTGGAATAAAACATGCACTAAAGCTTTGCCTGATTTTTTTATTCACTTTCTTCGATGTCTGACACTACGACTCGATGAAGCCTGACACGAGGGTAAACATTTCGAAAGAATGCTCAAACACCTTATTACAGATAGATAGCTAATATTACACACTTAAATGATTAAATATATGTGATATTAAATGTTGAAACAAATGAAGAGAAGAACAAACTCTGATAAACAATAGATTTAGAAATAAAGAAAATCTGCTCTTTCGCACCCAATTAATTTCATACTTGCCACATATATTGTATGCATCAACGATTTAGATAAACAATTTAGCTGATATATTGTTACAAGTGTGGTCTACTTGTGAAATAATTAGTATTAAAAAGGAGGAAGTTCATGTCTTCAGCAATTTAACCATTTTCTCAATGTTTTAAGCGATTAAAGGTTTTCATTGTTGCTTCAGACATGGAAAGGGTTTAATAGCTTTTTATTGCATGTAGATTTAAATCCCAAAATGTATTAATTGTTTTTGGTTTTTTTGACAAATACAAAACATCCAAAATCCTGACCAAAAGAAATCCTGAAATTTGTAGATCTATGTGGAATTTCAAAAATCCTGGAATTAGTCCTTATGAAAACATTATGTGTATGTTTAGACTAATGAAAGTCAAGAATACATGTGTGTTAAAAAATAAATCAATGTAGTCTTTCCGGCGACATTGATGCCTTGCATCAACTTTCTCTTGTTACCTTCTTATAACCTGCGAGCCACAGTGGCTGGTCGGCCAATCGTTGCCTGTGCGATTTCCGGCTCTGAGCGGCGAATTTGGCCCGTCGCTCACCCGATATGTGTGATGCCAGGCCGGACATCGGCCAAGCATCAACCGATTAATGTGCGATCAGTTTACGTTGAGGTTTTAAGTCAGAGTTTAAAGAAACTCGATGCCCGCGAGGAGTCCCGAAGGGTTCCGGCCGAAAATGCCTAGAAATCCGCCGTAAACTACACGCAAACCTATTTCAAGGTAATTGTGACTGGGGTTTAGGTTATACTAGGTAGGCTACATTTTTCGGCGATAGCTGACTAACGTGGGTTTTGACCTAGATGTTAAACAAATGATCTAGATTTTAGACCAATCAAATGTATTTAATGAATAATATCGAAGAAATAAAGGAAATGAAACATTTTGATTGGTTCATAGTTAAGATGGCGATCCTACGAGAGGCACCAATGAGGTGAAGTTTTAAAATGAAATGTTCTGCATACTAACCTTTAATTGTTTTCCTTAAGAAATAAATTTCAGTGAAAAAAATCAGTGAAAACGTAAGAAATATAATATTTAAGAGCAAAATATTAATTATTTTTGAAACATGATAAGTTTTCAGTTATTTATCGCCAAGTGAAACTTATACTTTGTTACATAATACACCTCTTGGGAGCCTCGCGTAATCTCCAGTCATGTGATAAATTATCGGCCTTGAACGGGATTAAGGTCATGTCGCGCTAGTGTAATGGATGTTGACTTGGATTGTCAAGTGAAAGGTCTGTGGTTCGCTTCCCGTCAGAGGCAAGCTTTTTTTCCCTCTCTCATTCATATCAAAACCAATGTATATATATGAACTAAAACATTTATAAACCGTTATTGTTTTCTGTCATTCTAATAAGTAAGATAAAATATCAAATAATATGCGCATGTTCCATTTATTGATGTTTTCTCATATTGATCGCCGTTTAAAGATATTTCTTGTTTATTCCTAAATATGCTTTTGAAACACCATATAAATCTGCAGCAGAAGACTTTTGAAAACATAAATTTTGATATCCTTACGGGCCCCCGCTAAATCGGCCACTGCATTTGTCACGCGACTTCTTTGTTTACCATTAATTCGCACGGACCCTACCGGCCCCCGGTAAATCTGCAACTGCGTTCATCACGCGACTTCTTTGTACTTTTCATAGGTAGTCCTATCAAACAGTCCTCATTTTAACATTTGACCTCTAAATGTGACCTTGACCGTTGATGTACAGTCGTGGGTCTTATGTGCGACACGCCGCCTCATCATGGTGAATATTTGTACAAGGTTTTTTGGACATCCTAAGATGCATGATTAAGATGAGGGCCGGACAAGGTTCGGACAGACGGCCGCACACACGCACATTTTTAATTTTGCACCAATATTTAACGAGTTGAAAACCGTGTTAAATATATATAGGATACTTTTTCAGTTAACTTACGTTCCGTCGTTTCCTGGGTAAGTTAATTACCAGAATGAATGGTCCATTTCTCCTGATACCAGTTGTAATGCTAACCCCAGTATCCTCTTTAAAATTCTTCTTCTCTGAATCTGCAGGTCAAATTCAAATATAACTTGGTAAAAATAATCCTTGGGTGACCCCCTTCAAAATTGTGTTCAAGCCAAACTGATTGATAGATAACCATGGCAGCAAAGGCGACATCAGAAAAGGGGCGAAAAGACAAAATTTTAAAATTCTATTTTTATGAAAGTGCTTGTCTGATTTTAAGAAAATTGCATATAACTCAAACTTCAGTGATCCTCAATTATAACTTGTTCGAGCCATATTAATTGGTTACACAATCATAGCAATCAGGCGTCATCAGAAAAGAGGTAAATTGAACTTTTAGCTACAAATGACAACTACCATTTCACTGGACCAATTTCAACATAACTTCACAGGAATGTTCCTTTGTTGATCCCTTTTCAAAATTGTTCAAAGACTTACATTCTATATGGAACTTTGGTTGCTGCGGCATCAGAAGGTGAGAAAAGTGCGTAAACTTTAAAATCCTTTCCCCCCAGAATCCACTTGTCCGATTCGAAGATAATTTGGTAGAAATGTTCATTGAGTGACCTTCTACTAAAACTGTTCAAACCAAATAGATTCTTTTAAAAACAGGGTAGCAAGAGACATGACTTTAGAATTCCATTCTTATTAAAGTTATTGTCATATTTCAAGATAATTAAGCAGAAATATTCCTTTACTGACCCTTTACATAATGCATTCGGTTAAAATAGATAGCCCCTATGTGGAATTAGAAAAGGGGTATATGAACTTTTAGCTTCAAATTACATGTCCTCCGAAACCATTGAACCGATATCTACACCATTTCGCAGGAGTGGTCCTCTTTCAAAATGTTCAAAGATTTAATGCGCCTTAGTCGCCAGTGGAACTCTCAATGATCAGAGACATATAAACATTTTTGTATGTGTCTCTGCAATGATCCTACAACAATCTTGCCACATCATGGCCCTCTTGTTTAATTTCAAACCAAAGATCGGATGCAAAATGAAGCCTGTAGAGTGTTAGCAATGTAATGGCAATCATCGGTGGGTTATCTCCCCAATTCATATTTGTGGTGGCGCTTCGGTCAAGTAGGTCCTTGAACCGGTTGTCCTCGGATTTTATCGTAGTGGGCGTTCCCACTATTGTAAACATTGAACATTGTGGAAATAAATGAACTAAATAATGCCTGAAACGACGTGTTGTGTTCCTAAATGCTCGCGAAAAGGGAGACATTTGTTTCCTAGTGATATTTCACGACGGAAAATGTGGGTGCACGCCATAAAAAGGGGAGAAACCAAATACGGAAGTTGGTCACCAAAGACGTATTCGTACATTTGTGAAAATCACTTCATACCAGACGACTACAACTCACTTACATATGCTGGTAAGAAAATTATTGCATTCGAAACATAAGTAGCTCTGTTATCCGAATTTGTATATTTCCTTCGTCATACAGTTTCGACAGTTTTAGTCAATGCGTTCCCAGTATACTTTTATGATAACTCGCACAGCAACTTGACATTCCTATTTCGACACTAGACGTCTACGTGTACTTCGAACAGATGATTATTATTTATAAGACCGGGTCGTGTTTCAAAATTATTTGATAAACGAATTCTTTTACAGACCACGTTTTATTTGATGCCACATTTATTTATAGTGTTTCTTTCAATGGGTCCTCTCATGTGTTTTTCACATATGAATGAGTCTTAGGTTTTTTTCACATTTTAATGAGTCCTGGCAAAATCTAACGAGTCTAGTAGGACTCCGGATGCGCATCATGATTCATATTGAAACATTATGATAGGCTATCAATACTATTGTAAAAAGACTGACATTAAAACATTAAATCATGAAAAATGGATGTTCTGTCTGCGTACATAAATGCCTCGACCACAGGTTGAGTGGCCATGCAATGCAATCCCTTTCACACCTTTTTTCACTATGTATATAAGGGGAAAAGGCATGGCCACTCACTGATCACTTTTAAACCTAACAAGTATGGTGTGTGCCCTTTATTAATTGTTGAGAATACAGATGTGTTTTATGCCTTTCAGGTACTGATCGACAAAATAAGATACTGAAGAAGTCAGCTGTACCAAGAGTTTTTGCCTGGACTTGTTCTGAGACCGCCTTGAAAGCCCAGGTTCAAAAAAGTCGATGCAATGCCAGGGAATCAACAAGACGTAAAGTGTTCCAGGATATCACGAACACCTCTGCAGACTATGATGTGGGTCAAGAACATGCAGAGCCAGAATATATAGCTTACAAACTTGATCTTGTCAGTGATGATCTTGATGTCGGAGCTTGTGCAGAAGTGTTTACAGTCACAACAGAGAATACATTAGATGTAGAGGTCCACAGAGAGCCCATTATAATTCAATCTGTTGATGCATGTATGCAGACTCCTAAAGTGGCTGCTTACAGTATTCATAACTTTGAAAACGATTCAGCTGCTGTCCATTTCTACACAGGATTAGAAACATACATGAAATTTTTTCTTGTCCTTAACACATTAGGTCCTGCAGCATTTCAGCTGAATTATGTTTATCATTCAGTCAGTAACGTCACTGTCCCTGACCAGTTGTTCCTTGTTTTGATGAAATTGAGAAGACACACAACTAACTTTGAATTATCTAGAATGTTTGGTATTGCAGAAAGTGTTGTTGCTAATGTCTTTTTAACATGGGTTTTATTTATGTACAGACAATGGAAAGAGCTTGACATTTGGCCTACTCAGAAATTAGTGAGATACTTTGCTCCTTCAGGCTTCAAGAGAAACTATCCGAACACTAGAGTGATCATAGATGGTACAGAATGCCCCATTAAAAAACCAAAGAACCCAAGTGCACAACAGACAACATTCTCAACTTATAAAAATAGAAACACTATTAAAGTCTTAGTTGGTGCTACTCCTGGGGGACTCGTTTCATATGTATCTGATGCATACGGTGGTTCAACAAGTGATCGGCAGATTGTTGAGCGCAGTGTCCTAACATCAATGTGCTCTCTGAATGACAGTATTATGGCGGACAAAGGGTTTAATGTTCAGGACATATTTGCGCCTTTCGATATTCACATCAACATACCGACATTCTTCAAAAAAAAGAACAGAATGAACAGTGAAACAGTTATTAGGGATAGAAAGATTTCTAGAAAACGAGTTCATATCGAAAGGATTATTGGACTTGCCAAAACATATCGTATTCTTGTCGAACCGATGACTGCCACAGAGACCAAACTGTCCTCAGAAATTGTTTTTATATGCTTCATGCTCTGTAACTTTAGAAACAGCATTGTTCCCCGCTATGCTTGAATCGAAGATGTAAACTAGTCAAAATGGGAGTGCATGTTATATTTGCATTGTGAATTCTATGATATTTCTTTGTGAGATTTTTTATTTGTAGAATGTCAGTCAGGGGTACAAACAACTGATAACCTTTCCATTTAAATCTTTAAAACAGAACTGACCACATAAAACATGAGTTTCATTTATCATTAATAATTGATTAAGTGAAACTCCTATGTTATGTGGATGTGGATAATCATACTTGTACCAGTTACCTGTCCATAGTTATGATAACAACAAATATTCATAATGTAAGTATGTTTAATTTGAAATAAACATTAAACAAAGCATCACAAAAATGATAACTAATAATGATTGAACAGTGCAACAAACAAGTTATTTACACAAGGCAAATATTTTGATACAAAATGTAGAAAGTATATTTACACTCAAATCAGTAGCAATAACCACAGAGGCAAGTATCTAAATGCAGAAGAATTTCTCCACAACTGTGTCTGACAGTCTGAGATCCTCATCATAAAATGACTGCAGTTTATCAAACTTAGAAGAAATAAGTTATTGTGCAATTTCCAATGGTAAATTAAAGTTGACAGCAAACTTTGTATAGCCATTTCAACTTATACATGAATCTTAAGCAGAAAACTTTTGAAAAACATTGTGGCAAAAGGAGAAATTGCTTGTTTCGAGCAATTTCTCCTTTTGTCACAAAGTTTTCAAAAGTTGTCTGCCACAATGTTTTCAACTTTTTCAGTCATTACACTTGCATTTATAGAGATTTTTCATGTGTTTGCATAGATGTTTTCGCAGTCGTCTGCTGCAGATTTGTTGTATGTGGGAAATGATAATCATTTTAAATTTTTGGCTTAAAAAAGACTGCATGACCAATTTTGTCAAGAATTGGAAAGCACTTTTAATGTTTCTCAAAAATGCCTTGTATATCATACATGTATAAAAAAAGATTTACAAAATTATTGTTTGAAGAGAATTAAGATATATTGCCTTTTAATTTAAAAAAGTCTCTGTAAATTTAGCACTATGAACCATTTCATCCAAATAATATCTGTCTTATTATCCAACCAACCCTATGTTGTTTGTACTCAAAAGGATGGAGATGATTCTTGTGAGTACCCACAACATAGGGTTAGCTGATAACATAAGGATTTCAGAACAAGCAAAACACTCCTTATCCAGAGTTCTGTTAATTTATTAAAAAATCTTATCATCAAAATTTAACTTAAATTTTGTTTTTCAGTTGGGTTTAAATAACAATGTTTTCAACATTATTTCAGTTATATCACGGCAACAGCTCACTAATCCATCAAAATTTAAATAATAGTCATTCTCCAAATACTCAACATTCCTTATATCATAGATGATCTCAGTTGTAGTCATATGACTGCATGTACCTACTGTTTCATATTATTATGATCTCAAATATTTGTTTTAACCCTTTCCCGCATGATATAGATGCATTTTGATGCAACTGCAGCATGTTCTCCTTTTGCCTCAACATTCCTTATATCATAGATGATCTCAGTTGTAGTCATATGACTGCATGTACCTACTGTTTCATATTATTATGATATCAAATATTTGTTTTAACCCTTTCCCGCATGATATAGATGCATTTTGATGCAACTGCAGCATGTTCTACTTTTGCCACAATGTTTCTAACTTTTTTCAGTAATTATAGTTTATACCTACAATTATAGAGATTTTCCATGTTTTTTAGTAGACACTCTCAAAGTCGTCTGCTACAGATTTGCTGTATGTGGGATATGATAATCATTTTAAATTTTTGGCTTAAAAAAGACTGCATGACCAATTTTGTCAAGAATGGGAAAGCACTTTTAATGTTTCTCAAAAATGCCTTGTATATCATACATGTATAAAAAAAGATTATTGTTTGAAGAGAATTAAGATATATTGCCTTTTAATTTAAAAAAAGTCTCTGTAAATTTAGCACTATGAACCATTTCATCCCAATATCTGTCTTATTATCCAACCAACCCTATGTTGTTTGTACTCAAAAGGATGGAGACGATTCTTGTGAGTACCCACAACATAGGGTTAGCTGATAACATAAGCCTTAAGGGTTTCAGAACAAGCAAAACACTCCTTATCCAGAGTTCTGTTAATTTATTAAAAAATCTTATCATCAAAATTTAACTTAAATTTTGTTTTTCAGTTGGGTTTAAATAACAATGTTTTCAACATTTTTCAGTTATATCACGGCAACAGCTCACTAATCCATCAAAATTTAAATAATAGTCATTCTCCAAATACTCAACATTCCTTATATCATAGATGATCTCAGTTGTAGTCATATGACTGCATGTACCTACTGTTTCATATTATTATGATCTCAAATATTTGTTTTAACCCTTTCCCGCATGATATAGACGCATTTTGATGCAACTGCAGCAAGTTCTCCTTTTGCCACAATGTTTCCAACTTTTTTCAGTAATAATAGTTTATACCTACAATTATAGAGATTTTCCATATTTTTTAGTAGACACTCTCAAAGTCGTCTGCTACAGATTTGCTGTATGTGGGAAATGAAAGGTTTTTTTGTTATACTTTACTGTTTCATTATTGTTTGAATCTGTAATTACATGCATATTATATGCCTTGATATGAATAAAATGTTCATCAAATAATGTATGGATGTTTAATTTTGATACATCAGGAATTGCTCAATTATTTGAAAGAAGTGATAACTCTTTAATTAGCCATGCCCCGGTAGCTCAGTCAGTAGGGAGGCAGGCAGGCTGTCCAGGGGTTTAGAGTTCAAACACAAGCTATGCCAACATTCTTTTCCAAATTTGATAGAAGTCAGTGACAAGCATCATTCGTTTTCAACAATGGGCTAAAAGCAGCCAGTTGCTTTGAAAGTCTGTTGTGTGGGATAATGGTGTGAGAAAGCCAGTTAACACATGAGCTGGGGAACTGGCGGCTTTGAAATGACTGAAACGTTGTTAAAAACGGCATTCAACCCCAATGGATCAACTCTTTTTATGATACAGACAATTTTTGACAACATTGGGATGTAATTGTACATAACAAGCCGGTTTCATGTACTTCCTTTTACACGATTTTTCCCCTCTATTAATCCTTTCCAAAATATGGCAAATCCTGCTGCAGAAGACTGAAAACATCTAGGCAAAACTATGGGAAATCTCTATAAATGTAAGACTAATAACTGAATTGAGTTGAAAACTTTGTTGCAAGAGGTGAAATTGCTAATTATGCCACAATCTTCAACTCAATTCAATTATTATACTTTTCATTTACAAAGACTAAACCATGTTGTTACCTAGATGTTTTTAAAGTCATCTGCTGTAGATTTGTTGTATGTTGAAAATGGTTAATACTGGCAAAAAAAAAGGCATTTTCATCAGGAATTACACAATCACTTGTAGTCTCTAAAAAGAAGAATTTGCTCAAATGATCACTCTCTACTTTTACCACAATGTTTTCACATTCATAATAAAGCTAACCCGAAACTTCCTTGTATCTAGATGTAACTTTTCATATTATTAAATGATTTTGATGCAGAAGGCTCTGAAATAATCATATCAGTCGTGTTCAATCATCACAGAGACAAATATCTAAAAGTCTTTGAAGAAGAATTTCTCCCCAACTGCCAGTCTGAAATGCTCGTCATAAAATGACTGCAGTTTATCCAACATGACTGAAATAAATTCATGTTCACGCTCCACTCTAATACACTTAAAGTCGGTAATTGTGTATATGATAAAATCACAAAAACTTGCTTCTGTGCAAAACAACTGTCCTTGAACTTGATAGTAGTATGGATGCTTTTTACTAAGTGTCATCTTTCCATCAACCATTTTCAAGTAGGGAACTGTTACAGGGGAAATGTCTTTGTTTTTGGCACTGTAAGGGCATTTCACCTCACAAATGAGTTCGTCACTTATAACACCATCCGGGGAAGCACCCAAGAAAGGAAGTTTTTTGGACACAAATATTCCACAGGAATTTACTTTAAGTTTACTTTTTTGTTCATAAGCATGAATAGCCTCTTTTTCAAACTTGTGTCCATGTTTGATTGCATCGTTCGCTTTAATTGAACTGCCGTGTACCAATGCCCTTGCTAGGGTGTCCTTGTTAGTTCTAGCTGTAGCAACACAGATTCGATAAAAATTTGAGCTTTGAATTCTTTTCTCCCTCTCTTCAAACCATCTTTGGTTTTGACTTTGTCCTCTTGTACAAAATTCAATTGCAGAAATGTTGCTGTCGGTGACAGTCACAAGTTTATTGTCCCTGAGGAATTTTTGTTCATGAGTCTCTTTGAAATAGTCATGGTCTGCATTAAAAGCTCTTATATTTCCTGGATTGAAAGCTTGAACAATAGGTGTATCTGATATTCCCTTAAAATTGAGGCATACATTCCGGAAGTAGTCACTGTAACCTTCCTTATTACGAAGATGTTCTGGTCTCGGATCATAGTCCTTAAAATCACACACACTGTCAGCTCCAGCAACCTTCAAATTCCTTGCTTTCAGTGGTGTACCTGTGTGTTTCTTTGCTTTATGAAAGGTTTGTAACTTTTCTGTGCATGAAGATTCAACTTTCAGTTCAAATGACTTTATAAATTTGCAACATGCCAATAACACAGTACGTATGTGCTTACAATGTCCTGTAGGCCCTTCCCCTGCACCACACTCACATTGTGCCTCATGTATAAAACCCTTTTTTTGTAGTGAAATGTCAACACGGTAAGTTATTTTCTTTTTCATCTCTGCTCTACAAGCACTATTTATGAAGTCAAATGTGTCGGTTAAAGAGAGGCGAAGATATAGCAAAAAATGTTCATCATACAAATCAACCACTTTGTCATCAAAGCTAACACCAAATTGATCCATATACTCATTCGCCTTTTCTACGTCTATGGGAGCCATCTTCATATCTGAATTTACGTCTTTGAAGCTTGTCACTGCAGGCACATTCATCCTAAATTCTGGCAGAAGGTCCTCTGGCTGATCAAAATTGTTATTCCTTTCATATGACTCTAGTCTGAAAAGTTGAAATGAAAAAAAGAATGTTATATCTTGTATGAATCTTATATTGTCATTTGTACTGATATGAAAATGATGACAACTTAATCGGTTTTACTGTAACCAAGATATTGTCAAAATATAAGTAAGTCTACATCAGGGTTCAAAATAAGCAGTAACAAATTTCCTACTTAAAATGGGAACTTGCTATAGATCTGCCTAAAGTCAGAAAAAACTTGCTAATTCAAAAAATGGGCCATTTTTATTTTCGCTCAATGTTTCTGTTTATGTAAGTGCATAATCAAATTTAATTACAAAATTGTGTTATTAGTTCAAACAAACTTATTATTTCGAAGGCTGTCAGAATCATAAAAATATACTGACTGAAAGTTCCCCACCCACTATTGTAACAGTCATAAACCGTTTTTGCACAGACAAATATTTCCTGCAGCTAATACCAATCCGCTTTGTTGAAAAGTTATAGTATTTATCGATAATTTATATACACCCGACAATTTAGATGCTTAAAAACAAATACCATTCAAACGAAAATTTGATCTGTCAGTGTCAACTCATAATGCATTTACGGCAATTTTTGGTAAACAACGTATTTAATAACAATACCTTTCAATCAGTTCTTTCTTTCTCCCTGCAAGCTTTGCATTGCGTCCCCTGAGCTCAGTCCGTAACTGAGCTAACGATAAACTACTGAATTTTGATGCCATTGTTCATGAATACCGAGATTAAAGTTGATGATATCGATTTTTGACAAGGGAAACGGTATCCAATGTAAACAAAGTGATGATTACGTTCCAATTACCCGAGAAGTTCCGATTGGGGACCAACTTGACCGCAACGCCACCTTGCGAACGTTTGATTAGTCAAGGGAAATTACTGACCGACTTCCCTCATTGAAACTGTAACTTCCGTCAGCTCTGGTGAGGAGAATATGGATGACTGCACCAATACACGGAATCATGACAGCATCAATACACAGAATCATGACTGCAATTTAGCTCCAGACTCGAATATGGTCATCGAATTTGACAATGAGAAAATGGAGCAAGAGTCTACATTTGGCAACATGAAAATACCAACTGTAGTAACTAATCGTGATATAACCGAGAAGTCGCGGCGCGACACGTATGTACCTCACAAAAAACGAGGTAAAACTTATATTGGTCGAAAAGTTAACTTTGCTATAATCAATCAAGAAATCGAAGAAAGCAAACACCACAAAAACACTAAAACCCGCTATAACAAGGGTTATTCTCCACCTGAGGAGGTACTTCACAACAACGAAAGCCCGTTTGAATGTCATATAAAAAGGAAAGCGAAACAATTCTTTGTAGGTGGATTTATGCCTAGTATAACCGAACAACATATATCAAATTATATTGCAGACCAGGGTGTCAACGTGACAAAGGTAGTAGTTTTCCGTAACTACAAATATGACAAGGCCACAATACGCGTGAACGTTGAAGATGATGGAAATGCAGATTATTTGACAGACGACCCATATTTCTGGCCACGGGGTGTATTCTGTCGGGCATGGCAACCAAATCATACAACTCGAAACAAAAACTCATTCCATAGCAGACGCCAGTTCGAGCCTAACGACAACTACATGAGTGAACAAGACATAGCAAACCAGAATCGATACACTCCATTGAGTGGTTGTAAAGACGTAGATTAAACTATCACGCTACTAAGTGATAAACAATGTGAAATAGGGAGTATAAAACAACAATAATCAAATGGCTTCACAACAAAATGTACGTATTGCAACTTGGAACGCGACAGGAATAATGTCGAGTTCTAGCTACCTAAGTGATTTCCTTAACAATACTGGAGTAGATTTCTGTGGACTAAGTGAGCATTGGCTGTTCAGACACAATTTACATTTTTTAAACTCGATAAACAACAAGTACACTTGTTACGCAATGTCAGACCCAGATTTAGATTATATAAGTAATCGAAAAGTCGGTAAAGGAGGTCTATGTATAATGTGGAAAAAATCTTTATCTAGTAGGGTTTCAACTCTAACATTAAACTGTAACAGTATTATCGGGGTGCAATTTATGTATAGCCCGGGATGTTACTATTACATATTCCAAGTTTACATGCCATGTAAAAACCACCCAATACGTGAATATAAACGTTCTCTAGAAGAAATAGAAAACACATTATATAGTTATAGTGGTCGAGGTAATATTATATTGATGGGCGATTTCAATACAGAAATACCGATACAGACAGATAGTTTGAAAATGAACCTCGATACCAGGGGTAAATTACTGTGTCAATCATTATTAGCATTAGACTTGATCCCCGTGAATTGTCTCCCACTGTGCAAAGGTCCTGAGTACAGTAACGTGCCTTATAATAGTTCGAGAGAAACACTTATTGATTATGTGTTTGTGTCATCAATTGACCTACCCCGAGTACAAGACTTTATTATACACGATGATCATTCCTTAAACGTATCTACACATCGTCCTATATCATGCGTGATTAAAGGTGATGTACAGTACGAACAATTACAAAATCAAAATAATAATAAAAGTACTGTTATTTGGAAAAATGTAAAAGAGACAAATATCTTATTATACACTCAATACCTTGAGGATAGTACTTCCCTCTATGAATTCGTTGACTTTAAAATTACAAGTAAAAAGGGTATAGACTGTCTTTACGAAAAAGTTGTATCGGTAATTAAAGACGCGGTTGTAAAATGTATACCCAGGTCGACTTATAAACCATTCATAAAACCCTATTGGGATGATAATCTCACCTCTCTACATAATATGGTTAAACATCAACGCGCGCGATGGATTAACGGAAACCGACCGCATGATGATCACACATTATATATACAATATAAATCTGCAAAACGTGAGTTCCGCAGAGCCCATAGACAAAAGGTGCAAAAACATCTTAATGATTTAGAAGAAGAATTCGACCGCTATGCGGAAACGGATAGCTGTGCCTTTTGGAAGCTAGTGAATAGAACAAGGAAAACGAAACCACAGCCAACATTTGAAATGATATTCAAGGACAAACACTGTCAATCACCCAGAGAAATTAATAGAGGCTGGGCAACATACTTCAAAGACCTTTACTCGTGTAATAATAATGATAACACAAAATGTGCCGAAAGTGTTATTAAAACAATAAACGAGGAAAGTGACCGTGTCAATACACATTGTCCAAATGTATACATCAAAGTAGAGGATGTTAAAACCGCATTAAAAACTTGTAAAAAGAACAAAGCCTGTGGAAATGATGAAGTTTATTACGAAAACCTTATATTTGGCGGAAATCGTTTAACACATGTTTTAACAAACTTCTTTAACGCTATGAGTGATTTTGAATACTGTCCGGCATTATTGAAAAGGGGAGTAATCACTACACTCCACAAGGGAGGTAATAAAAAGAAAAGTGATCCAAACTCATACCGAGCTATATCTCTCTGTTCAGCAATATTAAAACTGTATGAAAAAATTATTTTGAATCAATTGAATCATGAAATCGAAATAAATAGTTTACAGGGAGGATTTCAGAAGAATTTGTCCTGCAGCTTGACGTCCTTCATGGTCCGGGAATCAATTTATAGTGCAATTGAGAATAATTCAAAATTGTATACATGCTATTTAGATGTAAAACAAGCATTTGACCATGTAAACCATGAATTACTTTTGATGAAATTATTTCAAAATGGTATTGGAATAAAATTCATTAAACTTATTCAGAGCTTACTCACGGATATATATAGCTGCGTGCGATCGAACGGATTAAAGTCGGACTGGTTCCCGATCATGAAGGGCGCAAGACAGGGCCAAATACTAAGTGCAACAATGTACTTACTTTATATTAATGATTTGTTGGATGTTTTAGACACCAATGAAAACTGTTTCAAGCTAAGTGCAACCCAATATGGTTGTCCAACTGTTGCAGACGACATGATGTTAATGTCATATACAAAAAATGGCTTACAACAACTTATTGACGTCTGCCATAATAATTCTTTACAGAATGTTTATACTTACAATTCCTCGAAATGTACAGTAATTGTATATAACGAGAGTTTGTCAGATTACAAAAAGACAAAACGTGAATGGCGTCTTGGAAGTAGTAACATTGATGAGAGTGACATATTTCTCCATTTGGGCGTTCTTAATGAAAAGAATATGTCGCTTGATGATTCTGTACAAGAATGTTGCTCTAAACTAAGAAAAACGTACTTCAGCTTAAATGACTCTGGTATTAGTCGTGAGTGCATGCATCCACTCTCCATAAAGCGTATCTACGAATCAGTTGTTTTGTCAAAGGCTCTTTATGGAAGTGAGTTGTGGAATGGTCTAACTGACACACAAATTCAGACCCTTGAACGGGCACATAAGCAGTGTATAAAACACATTCAAAGGATGCCGCGCACAACACCTACTGTAATTGCATTTGGTTGCTTAGGTATGATGTCACTGGAATGTTTTATAGACAAGAGAAAACTAGTAACACTCGGACAGTTGTGTAGATTAGACACATCAAAACGCATTAAAACCATGTTTAACTTCAGACTGTACTCGTTCATGCAAAAGCCGAGTAAAGCATTAGGTTTTATGCCCGACATCTACCGCATTATGGGCAAATACGGTTTAACAGGACTATTACTAGAGTACCTGTCTGATTCGTCATTCCCAAACAGAACTTCATGGAAAAAGATTGTCAGTCAGTCTATGACCCAATTTATGGACAATTATATATACAGCACTATAGAAAGCAATCACGCCTTACATAGCTTTAAATTCATTCACAGTGACTTTGTACCATGTAACCTATGGCATTTTAGTAAATTATATAGAAGTCATTTACAATATTGCTTTACAGCGATGCATGTATTATCTAGGTTCTTTTCGAAAAAATATCACATGTCCTGTCCTGATTGTAAGCAGACAGTTATGTGTATTGCCACACACTTATTACTGTATTGCTCCGATAAGGAACAAAAACGTGAGGAATTATGGATTAAGCTATTCTCTATACTTGGAGATGACAATTATAATAATTTCATAAGTTTGACACCGCATGGGCAAATTTTGGAGTTATTATCTGGTTGCATCTCATTTCGACTAGTAGACCACTCCAGGGTGATTTGTTTTAAAATTTGTTTAAAGTATATTCATACATTATGTAAAAGCCTGGTGTTTATGTCTTTATCATAATGATACCACAGCACCTGTTTTGCAATTTGAATAGCAAATGAAACTGTATATTTAACTGGTTAATGTACGTAAATGTGATTGTTCATATGAGCATAACAGTTTGATATAATAACATATCCGTATCAAACGTATATTTACATAATTGTTTCAAGCGTTTACATATAAATATATCTGTTGTTTATGTTTCCATATACACAATCAAGCATCTCCAAACGAATGAAAGCTATCATACCCATTGTTAAATCTTTTCTCGAAAAGGTTTGCTATGTAGGGATTTTACACATAAACATTTCACCGTCTTTCCTTGACTTTCGTTTCGACAAGGATTCACAGCCAAACATTGCACCTAAATGTGGGAACCTGTTATGTGCATGCATGTACATAACTACGTGTGTATGTACGCATGTATATACTAGCAGTCACAATTGCACACAAAAAACATAAATCACAGCATTAACTTACATTCTTTATACACCGACTCACCCAATCATTAATTTATACTACCATTGCAAATATGTATATATGTTATGATATGCACTACTATGTTTTTGTTTCATGTTTTGTCATTGCTGTATAATTGTCTATGTTTCTTGTATGTTGTATACGTATAGTACTCTCCATATATGGAGGCAATAAAGAATTACTTACTTACTTACTGTTATCCGAACACAAACGAGTCAGACATAATGTTAACCCCACTCTCCTGAGCGCCAAAAAAAGGATTACCATCTTTATGACCTAACCGGGGATCGAACCCGGATTATTTCGCTTCCGAGGCGGACTACTACTACTACACGACCGACGCGGACGCTCTAGTACGACCTCACCGATGCGTTTTGGGTATATGGAAGACATCGCTCGTTTTGACAAAACAAATTCGATGTGCATGTTATCTCTTTTAACAAAGGTCGCCTGCTACGGAAGCGTCAAATATCTTAAGTATCAGAGATAGGGTTCAGTGAGATTTGAACAAAAACGACTCTGTGTATTGATTTAACACTTTCCTTATTATGTAGTTTATAAGTCGACACTTTAGTAAACAGATAAAAGTATATAGATTTATCACGAATTAATTTAAGGAGACGACTTTTGAACAGAGTTTAAACTATTGTAGAAACTTGAGAAATCAGACGTTTGAGCAATTCATGATTGTCCTGTAATGTATAGAACATTCGTCGGTTAAATAACGTCAAAAGTTGTCTAACTTAGGGAAAAGGTTATCCCAAATTTAAATTAGAACGTTATACCGTTTAAACATAATGAACTGATCCTTGATATGCTATTAATAGTCTGTTTTGAATTGTATACAAATGAAAATAACAGATCATTTGTAAACCTTTTTCACATACATTGATTCTCTTCTGCAGACGGCTTTAACATTTCTAATCGTGTCAGAAACGTTTATTTCAAATGAAAGAATAATAAATATTATAACCCTTTCTCATTAACAGACGCACATTTACGCATATGCAACAGATGGTTTTAGAAAACAGTTTGGCAAAAGTAGAAAGTACTATTAATGAGCACTCTCTTCTTTTGCAACATTGCTTTCTTCTCTTTAAAATAATAATTTATGTAGTTTTCGTTTTTTAGAGATGTCAATATCCATAGGGGTTATCAAAGTCGTATACACATTTGACGTATACATGCATGGATGGTTTAATAGGTATCCTTGGATGTTATTGGGAATACATACGAATGACTACATGTCATTTTGTTATGGGACATGCTTAGTGTAAACATAAATAATAGTATGTTGCAGTAGGGTATGTTTGGTATTAACATTGATAATATAATGTTGTAGTATGATATGTTTAGTGTAAACATAGAGAATAGTATGCTAAAGTAGAATATGTTCGGTGTAAACATAGAGAATAGTATGTTGAAGTAGAATATGTTTGGTGTAAACATAGATAATAGTTTGTTGCAGTAGGATATGTTTGGTATTAACATAGAGAATAGTTTGTTGCAGTAGGATATGTTTGGTATTTACATTGATAATATAATGTTGTAGTATGATATGTTTAGTGTAAACATAGAGAATAGTATGCTGAAGTAGAATATGTTCGGTGTAAACATAGATAATAGTATGTTGAAGTAGAATATGTTTGGTGTAAACATAGATAATAGTAAGTTGTAGTAGGTTAAGTTTGGCGTAAACATAGAGAATATAATGTTGTAGTAGGAAGTGTTTGCCTTAAACATGGAGAATAGTATGTTGTAATAGGTTATGTTTGGTATAACTATAGAAAATAGTATGTTGTAAAAATATATTTTTGGTGAAAACATATATACTAGTATGTTGTTGTAGGATATGTTTGTTATAAACATCGAGAATATTATGTTGTAGAAGGATATGTTTGATATAAATATAATTGTGTCGTAGGATATGTTTGGTGTAAACATAAAGAATAGTATGTTGTAGAAGGATATGTTTGATATAAATAGAGATAATAATATGTTTTAGTAAGATATATTTGGTGTAAACCTAGAGAATAGTATGTTGAAGTAGAATATGTTTGGTGTAAACATAGAGAAGAGGATGGTGTAGTAGGATATGTTTTCTTTAAACACAGATAATACTAAGTTGAAGTAGGGTATGTTTGTTATAAACATAGAGAATAGTATGTTGTATTATTTAGAGTCTACCATAATGTGCCAATTAATTCAAAGAAAACACTATTTAGACCCTACCATACTGTGTTCGTTAATTAAACTACATCAAACAACATATTGGCACTATTATTTAGACACTACCATACTATGTCATGAATTTCAACGAGTACACTGTTTAGACCCTATTGTACTGTTTTAATTAAATTAGAGACCATATATACCATACTATACTGTGTCAATAAATTATGAGACAACACTATTTAGACCCTACCATACTGTGTCAATTAATTCAAAGACAACACTATTTAGACCCTACCATACTGTGTCAATTGATGCAAGGACAACACTATTTAGAGCATACCATACTGTGTCAATTAATGCAAAAACAATACTTTTTAGTCCCTACCATACTGTGTCAATTAATTCAAAGACAACACTTATTAGACCCTACCATACTTTGTCCGTTAATTCAAAGAAAACACTATTTAGATCAACCATACTGTGTCCTTTGATTCTTCGACAAACATATTTAGACCCAACCATACAGTGTCCGTTAATTCTTCCACAAAATTATTTAGACACTACCATACTGTGACAATAAATTTGTGGCAATGCTATTTAGACCCAACCATACTGTAACCGTAATTTCTAAGACAACCTGCTTTAGATCCTACCATGCTGTGTCAATTTATTCAAAGACAATATTATTTTGACCCTACCATACTCTGTTTTAATTAATTCAAAGACAATACTATATAAACCATACCATTCCGTGACATTGAATTCAGAGACAACACTATTTAGACAAAACCATACTGTGACCAATAATTGTTGACCATTCTATTTAGACTCTACCATACTGTGACAATTAATTCAGAGTCAATAGTATTTAGACCGTACTAAACTCTGTTTCAAATTTTTCAAAGACAATACTATATAAACCTTACCATACTGTGTCAATTAATTCAGAGACAACACTATTTAGAGCATACCATACTGTGTCAATTAATGCAAAAACAATACTTTTTAGTCCTTACCATACTGTGTCAATTAATTCAAAGACAACACTTTTTAGACCCTACCATACTTTGTCCGTTAATTCAAAGAAAACACTATTTAGATCAACCATACTGTGTCCTTTAATTCTTCGACACAACTATTTAGACCCAACCATACATTGTCCGTTAATTCTTCCACAAAATTATTTAGACACTACCATACGGTGAAAATTAATTTGTGGCAATGCCATTTAGACCGAACCATACTGTATCCGTTAATTCTAAGACAACCTGCTTTAGATCCTACCATGCTGTGTCAATTTATTCAAAGACAATATTATTTTGACCCTACCATACTCTGTTTTAATTAATTCAAAGACAATACTATATAAACCATACCATTCCGTGACATTGAATTCAGAGACAACACTATTTAGACAAAACCATACTGTGACCAATAATTGTTGACCATTCTATTTAGACTCTACCATACTGTGACAATTAATTCAGAGTCAATATTATTTAGACCGTACTAAACTCTGTTTCAAATTTTTCAAAGACAATACTATATAAACCTTACCAAACTGTGTCAATTAATTCAGAGACAACACTATTTAGAGCATACCATACTGTGTCAATTAATGCAAAAACAATAATTTTTAGTCCCTACCATACTGTGTCAATTAATTCAAAGACAACACGTTTTAGACCCTACCATACTTTGTCCGTTAATTCAAAGAAAACACTATTTAGATCAACCATACTGTGTCCTTTAATTCTTCGACAAAACTATTTAGACCCAACCATACATTGTCCGTTAATTCTTCCAAAAAAATATTTAGACACTACCATACGGTGAAAATTAATTTGTGGCAATGCCATTTAGACCGAACCATACTGTATCCGTTAATTCTAAGACAACCTGCTTTAGATCCTACCATGCTGTGTCAATTTATTCAAAGACAATATTACTTTGACCCTACCATACTCTGTTTTAATTAATTCAAAGACAATACTATATAAACCATACCATTCCGTGACATTGCATTCAGAGACAACACTATTTAGACAAAACCATACTGTGACCAATAATTGTTGACCATTCTATTTAGACTCTACCATACTGTGACAATTAATTCAGAGTCAATAGTATTTAGACCGTACCAAACTCTGTTTCAAATTTGTCAAAGACAATACTATATAAACCTTACCATACTGTGTCAATTAATTCAGAGACAACACTATTTAGAGCATACCATACTGTGTCAATTAATGTAAAAACAATACTTTTTAGTCCCTACCGTACTGTGTCAATTAATTCAAAGACAACACTTTTTAGACCCTACCATACTTTGTCCGTTAATTCAAAGAAAACACTATTTAGATCAACCATACTGTGTCCTTTAATTCTTCGACAAAACTATTTAGACCCAACCATACATTGTCCGTTAACTTCCACAAAATTATTTAGACACTACCATACGGTGAAAATTAATTTTTGGCAATGCCATTTATACCGAACCATACTGTATCCGTTAATTCTAAGACAACCTGCTTTAGATCCTACCATGCTGTGTCAATTTATTCAAAGACAATATTATTTTGACCCTACCATACTCTGTTTTAATTAATTAAAAGACAAAACTATATAAACCATACCATTCCGTGACATTGAATTCAGAGACAACACTATTTAGACAAAACCATACTGTGACCAATAATTGTTGACCATTCTATTTAGACTCTACCATACTGTGACAATTAATTCAGCGTCAATATTATTTAGACCATACCAAACTCTGTTTCAAATTTGTCAAATAAAATACTATATAAACCTTACCATACTGTGTCAATTAGTTCAGAGACAACACTATTTAGACCATACGATACTGTAACAATTAATTGTTGACAATGCTATTTAGACCTTACCATACTGTGTCCGTTAATTCAAATACAACACTTTTTAGACCCTACCATACCGTGGCGATAAATTCAGAGACAACACTATTTAGAACCTACTATACTTTGTCCGTTAACTAAAAGACAATACTATTCAGACTCTAACATACTGTGTCCTTTAATTCAAAGACAATACTATTCAGACCCTACCATACTTTGTCAAGTAATTCAGAGACTATACTATTTAGACCCTACCATACTGAATCAATTTGTTCAGAGTCAATAGTATTTAGACCATACCATACTCTGTTTTCAATTAATACAAAAACAATCCTATTTAAAGCCTATCATACTGTGTCAATTCATTCATAGACAACACTATTTAGACCCTACCATACTTTGTCCGTTAATTTAAGGACGACACTATTTAGACCCTATCATACTGTGTTCGTTAATTCAAAGACATTACAATAAAACATATCGGGACTAGACATCTTACCTATTTTTGATTTAGTAAGAAGTGTATGCTCTGTTTACATATTGACTTCAACTCGGTTCTTATACATGTCATTTGTTCAATGCAATCGGAACTCTGTGAATTTCTATGAACATGTAAACTGAAGAAGAACTAAATTACGTGATATAATGTTCTCGACTAGAGCGATTATATATGTAACACATTTCTATACTTTAACTCATTATACATTTAACTACATGTCGTTAGAAAAAATGTTTTCGTCGTATTTGAATGTTTTAACTTTTTAATATATCACATCGTAAAAGAAGGAAATATATGCAAAGGTAGCAAATTAAGTGAACTCGTACATGTCTGTTTTATCAATTAAATATGAAATAATGTTATAAAATAGGACGATGATAAATGTTACCAATTTCGATAGTTCAACTATATAAAGGTCTATAAAGATTCAACAATATATTGTAAGATGACGCAGTTACATGTATCTTGAATGTTTGAACATTTTACTACACCGGTCATAACCGTTAGTGTATTTTGACCTGTCATCAGAAAACCAAATTTACGAATATCTTTGGCTATATCTTTAGGTAATACAAATTTATTTAGTTTATAAAATTAGACTTTAAAACGTGCGTAAAGTTAACATTGTATTTGTTGTTTATTCTTTGTAATATATATTATTGTGTATTGTATCATGGTCTGGAAAAGAAACATATGTTTGTGGCTGAACAATTGGTTTGACTGTGTTGCATTTTTATGATTCGATATGCGACTTACACGAATACGATGTTAGACAGAACCGTTAGATAATATTTAATTTCTCACGGTTTAATTTAATACGTTCTCTTTGTTTAAATCATAGTTTGTACATGTTCCCTTGATGCAACTGCTCTTATCGCGTTATCATTGTTTCTTCAAACAAACCAAGTAAAGTGTGGACAATAATCGTCAGAGATAACTCAAGTTTTATTAAGTGACAAACATGACTGGTCCTCAATACTGAACAGTTAAGGTCATATATGTGTATTAATCGCAACATTATAAAAAAGCCGACATATACGAAACAAGTAGAGGATATCAGAATGAATTGTTAGTATTATCTTCGCGCATGCGCTTCTTAGTACATCCGCCTCTGGGCGATCATCAATGTTCAGAACACTTTAAAAGTTGAATACTTGTGTCCAGTCTATGTGAATGTTCCAATAGTTCAGTATAGGTAAGTACTGTAATTGCATTTTTGAAAATTATGCTACACGCAAGTTGAATATGAATGATAATTCTCCAAGTCCGGTGATAATAATGGATACGCCTACCAAGTGTATTTACATTTGAAGACCATTTTGGTAAAGTATTAACATCATAAATGCAAACAGCAATAGAATAACTCATGTAGGAATATGTTCGATGACAGTTATAGCAACAGATCATATTCATTCACGTAAAGATGATGGATTCCTTCTTATATTCACTTCTATATTGTGGGTTGGAACAGATCGTTGTATAATACTATCTTGAAATACGATGACATTAATTCAATTGCTTCACTTTTAATTCAAACACATATGATAGTGAAAGATACACGTTTCAATTGATGGCTGATATTGATTGCTCGCCGTTGAGCTCATATATGCATCATGCCGTAAAGAAGATGCAACAAGACCCGTTTATAAAAAGCAATAACGGCAATCCAATACGACCCATTAATATTATCATATATTGGTGTTTCCTTGGTAAATTACTAGTTATTCTGGTAAGCTTATCCTGACAACAGTGCGTTAGTTGTAATGCTGCCTAAAACACCCTGAGCGACAAGGTGAGATTTCTCTTTATCTTTATTATGATCCGAAATGGGGTCACGTCCATGTCCCCCTCTATCCAGGCCAACATTCTAACCACTACATCACTAAGGCGTTCTAAGTATTAAATCAAATTAACAATTCTATGTTTATGCTTTACATATTACATCATTTGATATCAGTACCTGGATCTTTTGTGTATAGGTTTCGGCAATTACACCTAATACTATATTGCGAAGTGCAGAACAATGCTGCATGGATTCTGACAAAGCCGTCTTTTGAAAGGAAGAAATTGCTTAGCAATATCTCACGTTGTTACAATGTTCTCAACTGTCATCTAGGCTTAAACATTCGTCATAGGACTTATGTAAATCGATACTGATTTACTAAATTTATGAATAAATATTTTGCATAGTTTCCAGTCGATAAATCATTGTCATACCTAATTGATACAACAGTTTGAAAGTTAAACTTTTTTAACAAACTCTCAATTTGATCATTGCTCACTGGCGGTGGGTGTTGCCAAGCTGCAACACTTGATAACATATGCAAGACGTTTACTTTCCAGTTAAAAAATCTTTCAAGCATCCGGCTGCTTTTCAACAGTTAGCCGATTGATGTACGATGAATGACACTCGCATATAGATGTTTGATACGTCAACAAGAGTATTGGCCGACCTGTGGTTCGAGTTCACAACTCTGGATTAACAGCCCGAGTTTCTATCAAACAAACTATTGAGGCTCGCGATACATAATAGTATGTATTGCAATTAACACATCCGTTGTGAAGCTCTGCTTTTGATGTTTGATTTTGATATTTGAATCAGTTTAAAAACAGTCTGGTAAAAATTAAAGCGATCGTTTAATGCAATTTCCTCCCTTGTTGGCAATGTAATGTTTCTAAACGGTTTCTTTCAAAGAGGCGCGGCCGAGCACTCTCTGGGCGGTTTTCTGTTCCCGTTTTCAAATACCGACTTTATCAAGGGAAGGGTTATCTCAGATTTGAATGATTGACTGATAAGGATTTAACGATTTTTTTTCAACCATTTGTTTAGTCATATTACGGCGACCAGTTAATCTACTCATGCGTTTCCTGGTTTTCCCACACCAGTATACCACACAACATATTTTCCAAGCAACTGGCTGCTTTTACACATAGACTGTTGAACAGCCCATTGGTTGAAGACGATTGACGCATGTCACAGTGACTTTTGTCAAACGTCTGAAAAAATGTTGGTCGAGCTGGGATTCGAACTCACAACCCATTGATTGACAGCCCGCGTCGCTACCGACCGAGCTACCGGAGCTAGGCCTCTCAGATTTGAACAAAACACTTATTGAGTTTAAACAGTGGAAACCAGAACTGGTCCGCTTCAAAAACACAAAAAGCCAAGTATAATAACAGGAACAATTAAGACAAATGTTTAACCCTTTAGCAAATGTCACACATGTGCACCAGACACTTTGATAATATATAGGCATTCATATCGGAAACCATTAGTGAAAACTCTGTGTTATTTTTGAGTAAACTTAAAAACATTGTTTTCAAATGTTCCAAATGTCGTTTGATGTAGATTCGTCAAACTACGAATATATGAAGAAAGGGTTCAACCGATTTGAGAACATTGCAGGTTTGAAAAAGTGTCAACATTTTACTGTATGATGGAAATGGTAAAAACATCAATGGTACTTTGCCTCTTAAATTAAGAGTAATCTAAATGTCAAACACAAACTGCTCTATATATAGCTTTACCGTGAGTATTGATATGATAAGATCAGTGAAGGGTTTGATAACGTGTAGATTGAACATATTAAACCTCGTGACATAACCCTTTCTATCTGTAGCAGTCAAGTTTTGGCAATATTTTGGCAAAAGAAAAAATAGACTACATTCTTGGTTTTTTTCCGCGCGGTTTTAAAATACATTAGATAAATGTCATTGTTTTGGTAGAAGATATTTTGCCTAGATGTTTTCAATATCGTCTACATTGTATTTTGGGCAAGGTGGAATGAAAGAGTAAGAGTTTATAGTTATCATATTATTTTTCTTACAAATATCCATCGTCTTAACCCGTCCTAACATGTACCAACTCTGTAACAGGCGACTCTGAACACATCAAGGCAAACATATAACAATTATCTGTGACTTAAAGTATTTCCATTGAATAGAGTTGAAAACATTCTGACAAAGAGGAACATTGCTAATTGTGAGAATATAATTAGTCCTAATTTGAATTACGCAATGTTTTCATAAGTCGTCTCCTGAAAACGCATCGAAAATGATAGTTAACAAACATCTTTGCAAAAGAAGAAATCATTTATAGCAACTTCCAAAAATCATGGATAGGATACAAGTTTGTAATATTGTCAAGCCAACCCTGAAACATCCTAAAGGGACATCTATGTAAACTATTTATGAATTAAAGCATACTTATCTACATGAGTTGAAAGCAATGTGACAAAGGGAGAAAATACTTTTTATGACCAATACATTTTTTAGGCAAAATATGTTCAACACCTTCAACAAATGTCTACTTGATGGAAAGGTTATGTTTTGCCTAGCATTCTAAACTCTTATCTACTATCCTCAACGTTCTTGAAAGTTAGTTGATGTAAAATGTACATTGATTATTCAATCTAGAAAAGTCGTTATAATTATAACCCCTATAGTATTAGAGAAACACGTTACCTATGACAGTCTCTCTCTTAAGTGAAGGGTTAAACAATTCATACAATGACAAGATTAAACTTCGCAACTTTACCTTTTCTAGCTGCAGCAGACGACGTATGAAATTCGAAATTACTCAACATAAACTCATTCTCCTTTGGCCAAAGTAATTTAAACTTTCTTATGAAATATCCTTTATTAATACGGATTTTCCTTATTTTGACTAGACTTTTTCGTAGTCTTCTGAAGCATAGTGTTAGGTATATGTGAAATGGTTAATAGAGTATTGAACATGCGCATGACGATGTTCTCTTATCGATAGCCATGGTGTATATTAGTTTACATACCCGATTTCTTTTTTAATTCAGTTATAAATAGTGGCTCGACAACGGACACTGCATAATCTGAAGGAAAGCAAGTAAGTGCTAATATATTTCATATTCTATTTAGATATCCTTTATTTTCAGCTAAGGGCAATTGGAAAGTTAATTTAAAAGAAATAAAGTTCCATCTTTTTCTGTGAATTTTCCTTTACAATATTTACGTCTTTGTTTAGATTTACTTATGTAGACACACACACAAATTATGAATTATTGATTTCTTCTTTCTTAGTTTTAACGATATTTGTGATTTAACGTCGTTTAGAACAGTTCTTAAGTTAGATCATGACAGCTAGTTCACTTACTTTTGTTTTTTTCCTGACATTACTACACCAGTATTCTCATAAAACTGACTGCTTTTCAACACAGACTTTAAGGAGGAAGACGATTGATGTTTTTGCATTGACGTCAGAATGAATGATGGCCGAGCTGGTGTTCTAGCTCTAAACCCCTTGATGTACAGATCACCTCGCTACCTAGTGAGCGTTCGGGCTCGGATTACATAATATCATGTCATTGTAGTTAACACACTAATAGAAAAGCTGATTTTAATGGTTGCTATTAATATTTGAATAAATGAAATTGAAATGAAAAATGTGAATGATAAAAGACAAGGTAAATTTCAGAATATAAATGTTCCATGCAATCAGTCATAGCACAATTTTCTAATACATTTCAGGGTTGTCGATACAGCATGGAAACTGAAATCATATACAAAAGGTAGTTTTCTATCTGAGAGTAATATATATACAGAACTACAGTTAAGGTAGTCAATCCTACCATTGGTTAGTTAAGCAGAAGAAGAAAATAATGGCAGAATATGCAACGCAAACTTAAGCGATAACAATGACTTCTAAATCAACACAATCTCAATTCGTGAAGCGCATTAACATAAAACACAATAAGGAAACAACCAGATGCTGGATAACAGGCAGTGTTTTGATTTCCAGTGACCTTTTAGCTGTAGCCGACCGTTCTAATAAGTCTATTAAAGTCGTTGACTTACAATCAGACACCATTAAATGTTACCTCCAACTTGATGATTCACCATGGGATATAACATGTATGGATCCGGAAACTCTGGTGGTAACCTACAACACAAACTTAGTGTTTCTACGTTATGATAGAAACTTATCAGTTGTAAAAAAGGTATCAATGAAGTCCGGTTGCAGGGGAATTATATATAGAAAAGGCAAATTATTTGTTACGTTTACTGGGGACTCTCCGTCGGTAAAAATCCTTAATCATGACGGAAAAGTTCTTCAAACGTTCAAGCGCAATGATAAAGGACAAAAACTGTTTATTTGTCCACAGTACATAACGGTGAATAATGACGGGGATACAATGTATGTTACAGACAGGCCACAGCACACAGTAACGAGTTTGAGTATGAACGGTAAAGTGTGCAATATATATAAACATGAAGACCTGAAAACACCAACAGGTCTGACTCTGGGTGATGATGATAGTGTTTATGTGATAGGGATGTTGTCACACAACATACATCAGATAACACCGACGTGTACACCCGTACGTATCCTATTAGAGGGGAAAGAAGGGTTAATAAGTCCACGGACAGTTTTATATAACAAAACATACAAAACAGTGTATGTCAGTAGTAGTTTATCAGATGACCTGTTGCAGGTCTACAAAGTTGAGTAAAACATACATTTTAGGTCTATAAAGGATAACTCAGATATCATCATATTTATGTCTCAGATAGAGATGCCTTTTGACTCATCTGCAACAGACACATTTTTAAAATATTGTAAGAAAATATGAGCTATTACTTCTTCTACCAAAATATTTTAAACTTACTTAAAAGTTTCAGTTAAAGAGATTTACCATAGCTTTGCCTATGTTTTTTCAATGTCGTTTGCTGCAAACGTGTTGTATTTTGGAAAAGGAGGTTTAAACAAATTCCTGAAGAATTTATCAGTCAGACAATTATTGTTTGTATCTATTCTTTCGATTTTATATGTTAAATAAGGAATTGTGATGAGTTCTGTTTGACCATTTCCCACACAAACAAATCTGATGAAGATGACTTTGAAAACATCTTCAAAAACAAACATCAAATAACATTGAACTGTACACTGGTACGTATCGTATTAAAGAAAAATATATAAAAACACAGACAAATTATTCTATGTCAGTACTGATCCTATATCAGGTGACCTGTTCAGCGTCTACGAACTGGGGGAAAATTACAAAGTTGACCCATATATACATTGTATTAGAACATATAGGTGGCCTAAGGTCCCCGGGGTACTCTTTCCACATAGTTTTATGCAACAGCACTTACAATACATTATATGTCCGTAGTTTACCTTTTTCATATAACCGAGTTTCTACATACTTGAGGAAACAGATAAATGATGTTAGGTAACAGTTTTCATCGGTATATAGCTGTTCAACTACTTGATCACTACTATGCATCGGCATAAAACACATTTTAAAAACATTAAAAACATTAAAAGCAAGAAGAAATTGAATATTTGTTATTTAAAACTTTCAATTGTAGATAGCTTCAATGTTTTATTCAAAGTCGTCTGTGCAAATGTGTTGTATGCGGGAAAGGATTAAGCCAAGTGTGTGGCTATTCCAACGTTATTTTTAAGTGAGGCGATTATATTTAGTACCCACTATAGCAGTATAATAACTCATATAATGTTGAAAACGGCGTAAACGTCAATTAGATAAAGTAGCAAACAATCTTTCTGTTTAACATGTTTAATAATGATTTGAGATCATAAACCATACACCTTATGTTCAGCTCTGATTAATTCTTTCACACGTTAACACATCTGAAGGAGATGAGTTTTAAAACATTCTGGAATAATACTGACACTTTATGTAAATGAAAGTGAAATTATTGAATATAGTTGATTACATTATAAGAAAAGGAGAAATTGCTCATCATGATCAATGGATTTTTTTCCGAAATATCTTCAAAACGCGTCCGTGCTGAAAGCGCCTTTATATGGCAAAGTGTTAATTTAAAAAGCTTCAAAATTCGAAATTGTCTAAAGCTAAACTTAAAGCTATTGAATTGAGCAGTCATCAGCTTAGAGACTGGTTAGACGGCGCGGATTTAACTATTTGCCTTGTATACGTTCTTACTTGTATATAAACATATTTAATCTGAATAAAATGTAATGGATAACTTGGTAAATTATTATATTTACTGTCTGCGTGAATGCTCCTACTGAAAATACGGTAAACCAATAAGTTTATGAGTGAAACAATAATCGTAAAGGTCTTGCTATAACGGAGAGTATTCATGCCCCAGTATGCGGCATCTTGGCCAAATAAGTTAAATACAACAACACCAATGTTCGTGACCCCATAAAGAAGGTAAGCACATATTTCATATTGCGGCCCTATAATGATTACGCTACAATACTTCTTCCCGTGTCCTTATAACGAGGATACACCAAGGTCCGTGTATATGATCATTACCGGAAACGCAATAGGACTTCTTTATTTGACCTCATAATGGTGGTGCATTATTATTGCTTATATATGAATCTTAAACGGAAATATATCAAAAACCCTGCATGTGACACCATAAAATAAATTCAACAATGTACCTATATGTGACAAAGTAACTGATATACCAAGATACCTTTTTTTATGACATGATCCTGAATCTGACCTCGATACGTGTGATGCAGCAAGAACCTTTCAGTTCTGACCCAATAAAGGAAGTTAAACTCTGCCCGTTTATAACAACTCGTCACTGAAAAACATCTGCACATAATGATGTGAGTCAAAAACGCCTTTCTATACTCCTTAAAGGAAGTATAACAATACCACTGTATGTGACCCAAATAACGGAAATGCAAAATGACCCCTTCGTGTGACCAAAACAAGACCTGCTGCAAGACCCCATTGACCAATACCGGAGACACATCAATATCTCTTTTCATAGCCCATACTGGTACTGCACCAATACCCGTTTATACGATTCCTAATGGTAAAACAGTAAATGTAATGATGCGACCAAATGAAAGAGATGCAACGAGGTCCTGTTATCCGACCTCTATTAGAGATGCAGTAAGACCCCTTCATTTGACCCACACTAGAGATGCAACACGATTCCTTTATGCTTTCATTAATGATAATGCAGCAAGACCCGTCGTTCTTGTGACCTACACTGCAATTGCAGCAAATTCCCTTCAAGTGACCTATACTGTAAATGCAGGAATACTGGAGATGCACCAATATCATTTCATTTGGCCCGTAATAGTTATGCAACAAGAACCCTTCATGCGACACCGTGAAAGAGATTTAACAATGCCTCTTTATGTGAACCATATTAGAGAGGCAACACTACCACTTCCTGTGACCCACATTGCAATTACAGCAAAATCCCTACAAGTGACCTATACTGTAAATGCAGCAATACCCCTTCCCTATACTGGAAATGGAACATTATCCTATCATTTGGCCCGTAATGGTTATGCAACAAGACCCCTTCATGCGAGACAATGAAATAGATTTGACAAGGCCTTGTTATGTGAACCATATAAGAGAAGCAGCAAGACCGAATTCACGTGGCCAATACTGAACATGCAGCAAGATCCATGTATGTGGATTGAGATGCAATAATATCCTTCATGCGGTCCTAAATGGTAATGCAAGAAGGTCGCTTCATTTGACCCAAACTGAAATGGCAGCAAAATCCCGTAATGCGATACATTCTGAACATGTAGCAATTTGGCACATGATGGCAATTCAGCATCATCTCATGATATGACCCTAACTGATATTGCAGCAAAATTCCCTTCATATAACCCCATACTGGTTATGCAGCAAACCCTTTTAATTTCAAACAATAATACAGATTATATTAATTGTATGTTATATAATCCAATTTTAATCAAGTTGTAACAAAGGGTCATGTGTCCAAAAAAATAAAGGTTCATAGCAGGGGAGATAAATGCTTCTGAATTTCTGAAGTTTTCGCTATAAGAATGATGTCCCTTTATAGGGTCTATTTACCAGAAGGTCATTCCAAGTCAGCTTCCCTTTTCCTGAAATTCTTGAAAAACGTAGCAGTCTAAAATTTATTTAAATTTAAGATCCAACCAATCCGTGTTTATAATGGCACCTAAGATGACAAAAGTTTCAGAGAGGGTTGAACAGGAGCTTAAGAGGACCAGGCAGGTGGAGAAGAACCAGTTACCCGTGGAAAATCGGGAACATTCGGTTGAAGTGTCGAATTTGTTAATTTTTCAAAGAGAAGTAATTGTGCCAGCAATGGAACTCAATGATTCATGGCAGCCGGTGCAGGAACCTAGTGTTTTCAATTATGAAGGTAGAAGTATACCTTTATTATTTTTGTTGTGGGGAAGGGCAATATATTGATATTGCATCATTGTTAAAGTCATAGCAGACAATGGTCCGTCTGCTGAGATCACCATACAAAATCGAAGATTAAGCATGAACCAGACAAACATTGAATCATCTCTAATATCTTGTTTATATAAATATTACGCTGGACAAATTTTAAGCTTGGGCCCAATAACTGATTAAATATATGAGAGATATTATAATGGCTGCTAGTCTCCTGGCTGGTCGGAATGCGATGAGCAATTTAGTTTGCAAATGGATAATAATCCATCCGCATCATGGGGGGGCAATACATTCCGAGTTTTGGTTGTTGTATGTGAATGGTGGCAGTATTTACATGGAACAGCCAAACTATACTAGTCATAGTAGCAATCCCCTACCGTTTAGCATACCTCCATTAGCCCATTCTGCATCATGTAACTTCTCCAATACAGGTGATAAATGTCCATTTTTGCCTAGTTGCAGGTTTATTCATGCCTGTCAGTCATGTGGCGGAAGCAATACGAAGTTAAGTTACAAACAAAGCAAATAATACAATAAGCTTAAATGAAATAGGGAAAACACTGCTAAAAATACATAATTTACTTGCGTCGTTAAAATACTACCAGCATAAGGATACACTCACATGTACAGGTTTCCTACATTGGCCGATAGGCGAGAAAGCCAAAAGAAGAGACATCCCGCATTATCTAGACGATTTTCTATTTGGAGAGGGAAAATACTTCGAGCTCTAGGCCGGGTTTAATGTAATTTCAATCAGTGTGCTCACATTTTGGATTGCCTTAAGATTAAGATAAAACAGTTCAACCTACAACATGTTTAACATTTTTGGGAATTGAAATTTATTTCAGGGAAATGGTTATGCGTCTTCCAAAGGAAAAACTCATAAAAAATGAAAGAATATATATGCAAAGTCATATATTCAAGAAATATAACTCTTAAAAAAATGCAGTCACTGCTGGGTCTTCTCAATGCAAGCTGTCTCCCATGGAAGAACATTCTGCAAAAGGCTGATCAATGCCACAATAGGAATCAAAAAGCCTTATCATAAAATTAGGGTCTCTAAAACCATTGAAGCTGAATAAAATGCCTGGCTTTCCTTTCTTAAAAATTACAATGATAGCAAGCATAGCAATACAGATTTGAACAATCTTTATCTCTGGCTGCTTTCACAAACTTATTTTTTTCTTTGGTCTTTTAAGAAAATGGTAATTTACAGAGGCCAACATAAAGTCACAGGACCAAAAGGTAATTAAATATTCAAATCCCTGTTTATCCACTGTGGATAGATTGATCTAAATTATTTGATGCATGCTATATATCGCCTACAACTTGAAGTATTACGGTCGCCATATAAATTAAGATGTGAATCAAGTGAGCTGCAGACTCTTGGAAGTGATAGAAGGCTAGAGTGTATACCATATCGATTTAACTGTATTTATGCGACTCATGACAAAAATGTAACGATGCCTATTTGATTGATCAAATGCAACAATACCCTTGTATATGGCCGATTACAGAGATGCAACAATAAACCTTTATGTGACTCATAAAAAGAGATGCGGCAATTCTCCTGTGTGTGGTTCATTACTGGAGATGCAACAATACACCGTTATATAACCCCTAATTTATGATTTGACAAGCTCCCTATATGTTGCTTAATAACGGAGGTGCGACATGACAGATTTATGTGGTTCATTATAGGAGGTGCAGCATGACCACTTTATGTTGTTTATCAATGGAGATGTAACATGACCCCTCTATGTTTTTCATTAACGTATGTGCAACATAACACCTTTATGTGGGCCATTAACGTAGGTGCAACATAACTCCTTTATGTGGTCCATTAACGTAGGTGCAACATAACTCCTTTATGTGGTCCATTAACGTTGATGCAACATAACCCCTTTATGTGGTCCATTAACGTAGGTGCAACATAACCCCTTTATGTTGTCCATTGACGTAGGTGCAACAGAACTTCTTTATGTTGACCATTAACATAGGAGCAACATGACCCCTTTATGTTGTCCATTAATTTAGGTGCAACATAACTCCTTTATGTGGTCCATTAACATAGGTGCAACGTAACCCTGTGTGGTCCATTAACGTAAATGCAACAAAACCCATTGATGTGGTCCATTAACGTAGGTGCAACATAACCCCTTGATGTGGTCGATTAACTTATGTGCAACATAACCTTGTATATGGTCCATTAACACAGGTGCATCATAACCCCTTTATGTTGTCCATTAACGTAAGTGCAACATAACCCCTTTATCTTGTCCATTAAAGTAAGTACAACATAACCCTTTATGTTGTCCATTAACGTTGGTGCAACATTACCCCTTTATGTGGTACTTTATCATAAGTTAAACAAGTCACCTTTCTGGTGGGGCATGTTCACTGTGGACATAGAGTATGTTGAAGTAGCATGTGTCGCATACAAGTCACCTTTCTGGTGAGGCATGTTGAACGTAGACATAGACTATATTGAAGTAGGAATAGACGCTTACATGTTACTTTTTTGGTGGGGCATGTTCAAAATAAACATAGAGTATGTATAAAGGCATCTGCCCCATATGTGTTGTATGTGGGTATGGTTTAACAGGTACCTCTAATCTCAGATTATTTTGATGATTTGACGCATACGGGATTCGATACGAATCTCCATACATCAGGCTTTGATGGGACAGGTTTAACATAGACATAGAGACAGGTATTTTGAAGTAGGATATGTCGCTTTGTGTAATACTACGAGGCTCATGAGAAAAAAAAAGGTATTTCATGAGACCAAATGTCAAGAAAGATGCCTTTTTTCGACACTTCGAGTAGCAAAATACATAGCCCGTAACACTACTGTAACATCTTTTCGAAATTAAGAATATTCCTTTTTTGACATTTTAAGATAAAGCACAGATGATTCATACAATTTAAATGTTTTCAATAATGAAATAACACTGTTTACACGTTCAATAGGACTTTATTAAGTGTGTTTGACGTCGATACCGTATCTACACACTGTTTAAATGTTTTATTCCATGAATTAGTTAAATATAAGTTAAAAACTTTTGTTTAAGATACAATCATGAGAGTCCACCAAATCTATTCTGTCCTATTAAAATCCTGCGCAACGCATTAATCTTCAGCTTAAAATGGAACATTAAATGTGACGTAAAATGTGACGAACAAACATGACGAAAAAACGTCGCCTTCCAATAAGCATGTGCAAAAGTATATTGAATATAGGAAAACACATGGCGAAACGCATAGCGAATCGTATTATTGTTTTCAAAAGGACACCTTAATATGTATCATCGTGCAACGACCTGCGTAACGCGTAACACGACACTTTTAGTTAACGTAATATGTTGACTGTCTTTGGTATGATTAGCATACACTACTCGTATACACAGATCGACAACTTAAAATACCTGTGTGTACGTGATTCATCCACAAACATTGGCATGATGAGTGTACACTAATCGTATACACAAAACGACAACTTAAAATACATGTGTGAACGTAATTTATCTACAAACATTGGCATGATGAGCGTACACTACTCGTATACACAAATCGACAACTTAAAATACATGTGTGAACGTAATTTATCTACACACATTGGCATGATGAGTGTACACTAATCGTATACACAAAACGACAACTTAAAATACATGTGTGAACGTAATTTATCTACAAACATTGGCATGATGAGTGTACACTAATCGTATACACAAAACGACAACTTAAAATACATGTGTGAACGTAATTTATCTACAAACATTGGCATGATGAGCGTACACAACTCGTACACACAAATCGACAACTTAAAATACATGTGTGAACGTAATTTATCTACAAACATTGGCATGATGAGCGTACACAACTCGTACACACAAATCGACAACTTAAAATACATGTGTGAACGTAATTTATCTACAAACATTGGCATGATGAGCGTACACAACTCGTACACACAAATCGACAACTTAAAATACATGTGTGTACGTAATTTATCCACACACATTGGCATGATGAGCGTACACTACTCTTATAAACGACGAACGACGATTAAAATAACCTGTTTGTTCGTTATTTATTGTCAGACCTTGGCATCATGATCGTACAAAACTCGTATACATAAAACGACGACTCAAATGATCTGTGTGTACTTAATTTATCGACATATTTTGGCAGGATAAACGTACACTAATCTTATACAAAGAACGACGATTTAAATGACATTGTTAGAACATAATTCAAATATCATGTGTGTACGTAATTTACTGACAGACTTTAGAATGATGAGCGTACAATACTCTTATACACAGAAGGAATTTTCACATAACCTGTTCTTACGTAATCGTAATTTATTGACATAATTCGTCATGATGAGCATATAATACACTTATACACAGAATGACGATTCAAATAACCTGTTTGCAGATAATTTATTGACAGAATTTGGTGTGATGGGCATGCAATACGCTTATACACAGAACGACGATTCAAATGAATTGTATGAGCGTAAGTGTGACATAATATGGCATGTTTGGGCATACACTACTCTTATACACAGAACGAATATTTCAATGACCATATAAGAGCGGCGATATGCGAAAACCAACTGGATGCCATTTTCGACAAATGTAGTTTGGGATCAGTGCATCCGCATAAACTGAAATGGCTCTAAACTTGACATCGATTAGTCTTAAAAGAACCTCCTGTATAGTTTTATTCATAGCATGAAGGCACAGGCTGGTGTTTTACTACACGTGCAATAAATACGCTAATATTGTTTACTTGCACATCAATCATATGTAAATAAGCATTCATTATGTAATACGTGTGTTTGCTTTTTTCGAATGTTAGATAATTAGACACTGTTTTAATATGGTTAATATAACTTTAAACTTATCCCTGCAGCCATTTGTGTTTCGATATTTAAATACAGTTATGTTTTTTATTTGCAAAATAATAACTGCGTTTGTCTAAAATATAAAATAAAACAATTTAGAAATCCTTAAAGACGTTCAATAATAATATTATAGTAAAATGCTCTTTATAAAGATTGTAAACTTTAATACCAATTGAATATTAAGATTTTCCCAAAAACCTTTTGAAGCTTCTACACAATAATACTTCTGAAATAAAGTACGACTAATTAATGAATTGCTTATGATTAACACTTCTGTAATACAATACGACTTTATAAGGAATTGCTGATCATGAGCTCTTTTTGAACAATGTTTTCAGTTTATATTAACAAAAGTATTCATTCATTCATATATATTGTTGTCCGTATGAGTGCCACTATGTTTCCTGCAGCAAAATGTGTCGCATGAGCGATTGTGTTAAGTACAATCCGACCTGCACAAGTTTGGATTTGAATACATTTTAAGGAAAGTTTGAATGTTTTCGTCACTTTAACAAGTCCTTTCAGTTACAATAAGGCCAGTCTGGGGGTAAGTTACCATTACTCCTGGTTCATGTTTCCGTAAACTTACGAGTTACTCGTAATGTTATCCCCACACTCCTGAGTGCCAAATATATAAGCCATTTATTCCATGTCTTACGCATTTGATATGACCCAGCCGGGAATTGAACCCGGGACCTTTTTCTCCAGAAGCTAACGTTCTACCCCTGCACTACCGATGTGGTTTATGTGCTATATACTGTTTGCATATTATATTTATGTTCCAAATGTACACTTCTGCAGAAGCGTTACATATCGTCTCTATTAGTATACAAAGGGATCATTCAGAATATTATAAAGAAATCCCCCTTGTGCCCTCGAATTATAAACACATTCCTCAATATGTTGCTCATACGTTTCTATTATGATAACATTAGTCGTTATGAAGATTGCACTAGTTGTTAAACACATTGAATATGTACACTTTCCTACAAACACATTTGTTTTAGAGCTTTAACAGCAGATGACTTCCGAAAACAAAAGTAACCAAAGAAGGATTTGTTTGTTTGTTTGTTTGGAGTTTAACGCCGCTTTCAACAGCTGTGGTCATATCACGGCGGTCAGTGCACCTACCCATGTTTTCCTGGCTTTCCCACACCAGTACTTACACAACATTCTTTCGAAGCCACTGACTACTTTCTCACATAGATCAGAGGTGAGAGGCAATGGAAAACATCGCCCGAAAGAATGTCGCCGCAACCGGGTATCGAACCCGTGACCTCCAGATCACGAGTCAGATACGCTACCAATTGAGCTACCCGGCCGGGTAACCAAAGAAGGAGGAGCTATTGATAAATTATTTTCGATAATTATACATTCATTTCTTATCTTGTTTTAAAGCCCACGTGTAGATTTATTGTATATAGGATAGGGTTAATTACAATAAGATAACCTTTAACGTTAATTTCATTTTTACTTTTTCAAAATCTTCTGTTTTTGGAATCATCTGAGAAAAAGAGTTATTTTGTCTTGAAAATTGGATAATTCAATTAAAACAAAGTTAAAAAACATTTTGGGAAAAGATAGCTTGTTTAACGCCACTTTAAACGTTATTCTCTAGTTGTATCACGGCATTTCTTAAGTACGTTACCAGTATTACTGTTTTAGTTATCCGAACACAAGCAAGTCAGTAATGATGTTAACCCCACTATCCTGAGCGTCAACAAAGGAAGCCATTACCATTTGTATGAAATAACCGGGGATCGAACTCGGAACCTTTCCCTTACGAGGAGGGCTCTCTATTACTAGACTACCGACGCGGACGCTCTACTTCTTCACTACCGACGCGTTTTGGGTATATGAGAGAAATCGCTCGTTTTTCCGGTGTTCATGTTATTTATTTTTTAAAAAGTCGTTTGCTACAGACGTATCAAATATCTTGGGTATCAGAAAAAAGGGGCACTGTCAAATTTGAATAAAGAAATCAAGACTGTGTGTACTGATTTAACACTTTCCTTATTATGCAGTTTATACAGTCGACACATTAGTAAACACAGAAAAGGAAATAAATTTAACACGAATGTATTTAAGTAGACGACTTTTGAGAGTATTTTTGTGTGTACAAACCTTCGAAAAAGCACTTTTTGAAAAACGCATGATTGTCCTGTAATATTACTTAGAGTCGTCGTTTGCATAGTCATCTACAGCCGTCTTTATCGGGAAAAGGGTTAACTCAAAGTTGAAATATAAAGATCTACCGTTTAAACATAATTAACCAGTCATTGATATGCTATGTATAGCCTTTGTTGAATACAGTACATTAAATAAACATGAACATTATAGACACTGTTAACCCATTCTCACATACAAGAAAACTGCAGCAGATGACCCTGAAAACATTTAGGCATGTGATCATTATGAACAATTTCTCCTTTTGCAGCGATGTTGTTAAATGTCGTCTGCTACAAATATGTTAAAATACGTTTGTGGGTTGCTTTGAAAACCTGAAGCAGACACATTTTAAAACATATAGACAAAAATATAAAATATTTCTATTTGAGAAATGTTGATTATTGAAAAGAATTCAAAACATTGTGGAAAAAAGGGAATTTGCTTGTTTTGAGCATTTCTATTTTTGTTATAATATTTTCAAAAGTATTGAGCTGCAGAGGCGTCAAAAGCGTCACTATGAGGGCAATGGTTTAATTTGTTCGTTTGATTGGACTTAATGTTTGTGCGCGTCCATTTATCAACATTCTGCCATTTTGCTGCAAGAGATATACGGCTAACTTCCTCAGTAAAACATCGACTTTGACTAAATCATGTTAACGTCATATTGTTTGTTCGCCTATCATACTGTACGGATAGTAGGATTATGCAAGAGTCGCCGCGTTACTGAGTTGTACTATATTTAACCTTTTTTTCTAATGCAGATCGCTTTTGAAGTCCCTCTAACAGACGATTATTCAAAAGTGTTGTGGCAGAATGTGACATTGCTCATAATGATCCAGAAAGTATTCGTTTCTATCCAACAGTTCTACTAGCCCTACAACACTGAGCGTCAAGGATTGAAAGCAATATTTACAATTTTAAATACTGTTGCATGACTTTGTCGGATACGCAAACTCCGACCTAAAACGCATATAGGTATCTAAAATAAGGTTAATTGAAATTGATATATACCTTTAACTAAACATTCGTCAGGTCACTGATGTATTAAGGCAACCTAATACTGACGCACTAATTTTATTATTACACATGTTAATGATTTGCCAGTCGATATATCAAGGTTGAACCTTATATATGGAAACTTTTGGAAATTATAACGTCGCTTAACAAACTCTCAACTTAACTCTTTACTCAATAGTGGTTGTGGTCTCCAACCGTTGATAACCTATGCTACGACTTTATATGCATTCAGATTGGACCCCACACATAGAGTGAGCTGATCTAAGTTCCACACTGTTTGAAACTCAGAGTGATACTATTTAAGATTGAAATAATTTAGTAGAAAACGACAACTAAACATAGGAAAAGTCTTGCTCAAGGCATTAGGTCTTCGGAAGACGACTATGAAATCAGTTATGCAAACAACCTTTGAAGTATAGTTTAGTTATTGACATGAATTTAAAACATTGTAGCACAGAAGACATGACTCATTAGGATTTTTTTTCTTTTAACATAATGTTTCTAAAAGCTTCAGAAAGTGTGTCGACTTGCGGTTGAGGGTTAAACTATGTATCGTTTGTCATTCTTAAATACATTTGTTTATCCAATATTTTTGACTGTTAGTTGTTGTACAATAAACATTGATGATTCATTCTAAAGGATTAGGTTTTAATAATACATGCTCCTTTGAGTGATATATACTCTCTGTTAATAGAAAAATGTTTATATAGGGCAATTTGTGCCTTACAATAAGAAGAACTTAAATGTCGATCAGAAACTGCAAAGTACAGCAGAAAAATGTATATTGATATGATCACTGCGATGAAAGGTCTAGCAATCCATACATTATAAATATTAAATGACGAGATGTATCCCTTTCTATCTGCAGCAGACGACTTTTGAAAAAAAGACAAAATAAGAAATTGCTCATTATGAGCACATTTTGTTTTGACAAAAAGTATTTAGCTCTATTCAATAAATATACTTTTATGTATACATATTCACCATATTCTGCCTAGTTCTTGTTCAAAGTCATCTGCTGCATATTTTGGATATTTGGCAAAGGGGTAAGCGAATATTGCACATGCGCATTACGATGGTGCTCTCAACGATATATATATCGTTCACAAAGCCAGTTTGAATACTTATGAATTCTGATTAGAATAATAGCTACAAAACTGAAGCAACATGTAACGAAAACAACGAGGTAAGAGTTTATAATTATCATATTCTATTTTATAAATACATATAGCATGCACCGTTTACCTGGGATAGTTAATTTAACTGCAATCGGTTTCAATATTCTTTTCTTTTCATTTTTCCTTTTTTACTTCCATGTTTAGATAGCAACAAGTGTAAACACGGAATAAGATGACATGTTGTTTTTTAACTGGATGAAGGTCCTAGTTATAGCGTCGATTGGTGTTTTCGACATTTTCAACAATTGTTCAGTTATATTAAGTGGAAAAGTTCACCAATCCATGTGTTTGCAGGGATTCGCACACCATCACTCCATACAACATTGTTTCTAAGCAACTGGCTGCTTTTCGATATAGCCTGGTATCCTATGTGTGGAAGAGTCATTTGCGAAAAGTGTAGATACAGATCAGTCCGACTTTCTGCGCAACCTGAGCTGATTGTCCATAGCATTGTCATTGTGTTCTCAGGGTCGCCTGCTGTAGATTGATTGTATAGGGGATAGTGTTAAGAACAATCCGATCACCTTGAACGTTCACTTTATATTGTCTGGTATTTCAAATATTTCAGGAAAAAAGTTGGAAGTTTAAAGTACAATTCAGAGTTTATACATTTGTGGAAAAAGATATCGCTCGTTTCGTTCAAAGTCTTCTCTTTGCTTTATTTTCTTAATTCGTCTGCTGCACTTTGCCGAATATCGTCTGTATCAGAGAAAATGTTCAATCAAAGTGTAGTAAAGAAATCCGATACTTATTAAAGACATGCCATAATACCCAATTCATAAAGTCGTCTGTTTAGAAAGCATTGAAAAAACACAACAATTAGAACATCAAAACAAATTGACGACTTATGATACAATGTGTAAAACATTGTAAACACATGACATATCTCTTGTTGGAGCAATTATTATTATATTTAATATAAATATATGTTTTTAATGTATGCATTTATACAGGCTGCTTAGACCGTCTTTATTCACGAAAGAGTAACACATATTTAGTTAGATTACTGTACTTATTTTATTCTACACTATTTCAGAGAAATACAATTCTAGTTGTTTATTATGTAGTTTGTTTTTATATATGTATTATTCATATTTACTAATAGCAATGTCATATTTAAGCAACTGCATTTTAAAAGGTACGAGTTTGAATTTTTGAACAGCGTTCGAAATTTTTAACAGTATAAACCTTTCCTCGCTCTGATATATACATAGTCTGTTTTGACAACATAACAGCTATTACATTGACATGGAAACTAAAGACAATTTCATCACATACAAAACTTACACATTGAAAACAACTGGGCCTGGGTAAAACCTTTTTAAATCAAATAATAATTATTGAACACCCTGTTTTATTATTTAATACACTTGAAAACTTGAAATTGCCCATTATGATTCATCTTATGCATAGGCATCAAAACTCGTCTATATGTGAGAACAGATTAGAAAACATTGTAGATTAGAACTATTCATTACCTTTATGGGTTCTTTAACTGAATTTTTGTTTTTGCAACAAGGAAATGGTAAATTAAATAGGCTAAAACATTAATAAACTTTTTATAGCCATTTCAACTTACAGACGTATTTTAACGCATCTACAGTAGATGAAATTTTGAGAACAGTGTGGCAAAAACATTGCTTATAATAATAAGGACTTTCTCTTTTTGCAACATAGTTTTCAAGTCTAATTCATATGTTTTCGTTTATAAGATATTTCCATATGTATGCACAAGTGTTTAAAAAGTCGTCTTCTAGATAGTTGTTCTATGTGGAATGGTTTATTAGAAATTATGTCAAAATTCAATGTTTCAAACAAACATAAATCATTTACATACTTGGATACACACGTATCATTATTTACCAACACCCTATACAGTTTAGACTATAGGAACTAAGTTCAGACGTTTATATTTGTAATTTTACATGTTAATAGACAACAAAATATAACTCTTTTCGAATCCCAAGTAATTATAGAAGTATTGTTGAATGACAAAACGTGAAATCGGGAACTTCAAGCTGGTTACCGAATCCTAACCTGTTATAACTCTTATTTAACAGTGGGAAGGTAAGGAAAGATCCATGCCCTGACCAGTTTAGGCGTCTCCTGCGCCCTCCGTCATTATTCAATTCGTTTACCTTAAGACCCGTTATGTGTAATACGAACTTACTTTGAACAAATCGTATTTCCTGAGATAAATGATAAAACAACTTGAAATTCGTTATTGAATTCACTATTGGTACAACGTTTCAAGAGTACGACATATGAGGGAAATAATATATTATTCAATATCCAATATACTTTTGACAGTGTTATAATTTAAGATATGGTGCCTTGGTCCCTGACAACTATTCTGTTTGTTGTATGCATATTTAGTGAATTGATTAATACAATGTACATAAAGGTGTCTGATATAATGAAAACGAACAATCATATTTTCACCTTGGACTAAACATTCGTCAGATTATATATGCATGAGAGTAAAAAGTAATTTATCATAGTAATGATTCGTCAGTCGATATGATTGTTGAACCTTTCTTTTATACACATTAAGGAAATTAAAGGTCTCTAAACAAACACGCAATGTTACCCTTTGCTTGCTAGTGATGAATATCGCCAACAGTTGACAACCACATAATGCCTTTTCAGGGGCCTTTTGCTGATAGTTCAGTCAGAACATACTTGAACATCAAATTAATAGCAACAGAAATGGTTTATTAAATACAATTAAGTTTATAGAATATATAACAACATATTAAAAATCTACGCAGCCATAACTGACATAAATGACTTTGAAGAAATAAGAATATGTTCTCATGTTGGGGACTCACCGTACTTTGATCTTTACACCAAGCTTTAACTGGTTTGTAATGCATCAAATTCATGAGAATTGCAAAATGAATCATGAGAATTACAAAATGAATCATTAAAACAATTTTTTGTTTTAAAGGATCTCATAATCAATAGATTTTGTTGTAATAACATCAAACCAGCATTTTAATACTTCAAATATATCAGTATACATTTATAAATGATTAAAAGCAATATGACTTTCAACAATTTGATCCAAGCGTCTGTATTACCCAATATGGATCAGTCTGCAAAACAAATTTCAACAGATTAACACAAAACAATCAATGATATGAGGTAAGTTTTTATAATTTGTTCCCAATAATCGCTGGAGGGAATATTAATCTTCTTCTCAATGGTACATTGGATACTTTTAAAAGTATCGTATGTGGTTATAATATTGGAGTATTCAGTGGGTTTCCATAAATACTGTTACACCCTTAACTGTGTAATTCAATATTAATGATATATAATGTTTATCTATATAGTTTTATAATAGTTATAAGAATGTTTCTAAAACATACATATGTATGCCCATGTGCGAAGAACGTTCATAGCAAAATTACTAATCTCAATATATATTTATTTGTTTGTTAGGTGTTTTACGCCACTTTCAACAATTATTCTTAATACTTAGCTCACAACCCTGGGTGCCAAGGAGGGAAAGCCATCATTACCATTTATAAGGTATTTGGTATGACACGGCCGTGGATTGAACCGGCGTGTCCTGTACCTTCGGCATACACTGTACCATTACACCACACATGTAACATATCGTTGCGTAATCTGCCTTGCTAGAATGAAACTTGAGAATAATTAATATGTTGTGTATACATCTGTCTATTTGTCCATCTGTCTGTGAGTAGTGGTTAGAGCATTCACATCTGAAGGAAGCGAAAGCATCGGGTTTTAACAAAATAATATGAATACATGTATATCAGAAATTGTTCAAAGAGAGCAATTTGTCATTTTCTAATATGTTTTTCAACTGTCTATTTTAGCAAAACATGTTAACTATTTTCCTCATGTGTTGTCACAGCAGATTTTTGTTATATCCTAGCAAGTAAGAGATTATGCTATCAACATATTTCCAGTCATTCCTTCTTTATCCTTTAGTCTTCTGCTACAGATTTGTTGACGTGGGAAAGGGTTAAAACCCAAGATGACAACTTTTTTTTTTAAACCCTTTTATTTTTATTTCAACAGTATTTCAAGTTCACAGCGTGTCGCTGCCTTCGTAATTCACCGGTACCGTCATCCTGACATGGATCCCTAAGTGCTTATGTTAAGTTTTCCCACAGGTATATGCTGCACAGAGCATATACATGAATCAGTCCCTAAAATTAACCCATTCAATTTTTTGGCCAGATGTTTTCATAGGTGTCTATTACAGATTTGTTGAGATGTGGAAAATGATAAAAATTACTATTTAACCCATCTTTTCTAAACAACATTACAAGTACTTATATCAAGTTAACTCTTAAATGTCCCACATATAGCTGTTTTCTGAATCTAGCTTTGCAACAGATGATATTTGAAAACACTGTCAAAATAGAATAAATTGCTCAAGACAAGTAATTACTCCTTTCGCCACTTTGTTGTCAACTCTGTTAGATAACTATACTTTCATTTATAGAAAGTTTCCATACTTTTGCGAGGATGTTTTCATAGTCGTCCGCTGCAGATTTTCTGTTAGTGGGAAAGGGTTAACATTGTTTGTGCTTTGTCCTTTCTTTTCCATATATGTATACAGGTACATCGATTTTTTTACGACTGACAACGTTATTCCCATTTAAATTCGTTAGATGATGATGATTTCCTCTCTAATTTAGGGCCCCCTAGTTGTTTTCTCTCCCTGCAATGTCACGGTTGTATTATTTACTTTCAAAGACACTAGTTATTTATAACCATAGAAAGCTAAACTTGAAATTGATAGCAAAACAAATAAGGAGCGTATACAAATCAGTGAAAAGGACGCTACTCGAGAACACGCTAGGTGTCCTTTCCCAAAGGCTAGAACGCCCACTCATAAAGACAAAAATATGGAACATCTCTATAAATAAAAGTACAGTTATTGAATATATCATTTTGAAAATATCAAGGCAAAAGGATAAATTGCTTGTTATGAGCAATTCCTCTTTGTGCAACAATGTTTTCAAAAGTTAAAAGTGCATGCAATTTTGGAACAACCATTCGAATTTACCAACAAATCATGCAAGTTTGATCCAATATTGGTTGCCAAAATGTTTAACCTTTTCCAACATGCAGATGCGTTTGAGAAATTTACATCACACAAAATGTGAAAACCCTCTGGCAAAAGAAGAAATTGCACACTGTCGTCTTCTGCTGCAGAGGCGGCAGAGTGTGTATATATTTGGGAAAAGGTTAAGAAGGAGTAAACAGGTCTTTTTGAAAGAATATCATTGTTTTGGCTTAACATACATAACCCTATGTCGTGGGTACGCAAACTAATTATCTTAGTGAGACGATATCTTTAAATACCCACATAGGGTTTGAGGGTCGTCAAAGGAGGTTGGAGATTGAAATACATTGTACAAGCGTTATCTAGAGCTCTGATAGGATGGACTATACATTTTTTCACAATTTCATCCGAGTCCTTCCTGTTCTGCTACATCAAGATGAGCAACTATAAGCTCACCAATGTAGTCTCCTCTCAAAATGTCAACTCTGTGGAGCTTGAACATTATTCTACACATCTGTGCAGTAACTGCTCGCCTTTATTGATGTTATGTGTGTTTTAGGACATTGAACACTTTGAAGAAGACCGACCCAGATATTTCTGCAGCATTCTGTTTTCTGAACTCATTGATAACATTAGTTGTTTGAAATATTAAGAACAGCGAACACTGTGTTATGTTCTTGTGATATCTGTATTGATGATGTAGGTTTAGCGGTTACGTCTTGTGTATTGCAAGCAGACGCCTGAAGTGTGATATCGATTTGAAGGGGAATAATCTATGATTGTTTAATTTTAGTAACTCTTGGTTTATTTCTCTTTATTCACTCAAAAAAAAATACGGACAATGATGAGATGGTTTCAAAATCGGTTAAAACGCTGATTAATTGTATCTTTTCCTACGGTCGCTTTTTTTTATTTGGCCTGGGAATTTAGTCTCTGGTCATTGTAGTTGGCAGCCTGCCAATTGTTGTTAACAACCTATAACGCAGTTTAGGGTGAGACTGCGACAGCAACATAGATTAGATTAGATCATAGATTAAACAAAACTGTTTTTAAAAGGTTTAAATCACCAACAAAAGATTATTATAATGTTGTTGGAACATCAGTAAAAAAACTAAAGGTGTAAGTATTTCTATATAAGTTTCATAAATGAACAGAAATTAATGCACCCAGTTGTCAAATACAGAACATTAATGGTTAATAAAGAAGGCGCGTGACGAATGCAGTTGCGGATGTACTGGGGGACCCGTTATACCCATGCGACAACAATTCAAAACGTGAGACAATATATGAAGACAAATGGAACCAAGGTTGTGTAAAGTCATGTTTTGTTTATGAAATGTAATTTTTGTTTGATAATACCGTTCCCTGTTATACACGTATTAAGAGTGTTTCGTTTTAAGTTATATGATATGATATACAGTTCAAGGCGTGCATCAAATTTGCAAATAGTTCTTGGTTTAATGATTTGATAACGTTCACTCCGATCTAGCAACATTATTCACTGTCCTTGGTCTCTTTCAGAATGTAGATAGAGATATTAAAGCTGACATGACTTACATGAGACAACTGCGGAATAAAAGTTTTCACTGGGGTACAGATGGAATGGCAGATGACCATTTTGATACAAATAAAAGAAAGGTCGAACAGTTTGTTGACAATTGTTGCAAGGTTATCGGTAATTATTCCATTAAAAAAGAAGTAACAGTTATCTCAAAGTACATGGAATAATCCAAAAACAATGAGAACGACCTACATACAGAGTTGGATACCTTGATAAATTGGACCAGCGCGATCCAGGTTATCTAAATATTATTAACTAAATATTGCGTTTGAAATATATATCTATTAATAACAACAATAGCTAGTGAATTTGTTGAATGGAGATTAGCTGCATTGGAACTAATTGCTTTAACAACCTTAATATACCGGTTACACAGAAACATATATTTAAAAACGTGTTCACTATGAGTTGTGCTTCTACGGTTTTCAATTTGACAAACTGATATAGCTTGTTAACGGATTTTAAACATGAACTAGACTTGATGGAAATGAATGTTCTGTTGTGACTTTAATGATGTTTTTAGGACAAAGTGTGCTAAAAGTTTTCGTAAATTTTACCGGATGCTCTATTTTTTGGATGACCATATTTACAGACTGACCGTCATGAATATGAGAAACAATCTGTTGCCTCTAGAGATGTTGAGATAAAACATGGCGATGTCACTCATAATTACAAATATAAACGCCAACTTATGTAAGGTAATGACAGTCAGCGGAAAGCATGAATGACTGAACGGGGATACGAACTCAGGTGCCTTGATCGACAATCCTAATCATTATATATTGGGCTACAACTGTCATAGACTACAGCATCAACTCGATAATATCAAACTATGTTTTAGACATAAACGTGATAACATGTTAATGTTTGGAACATTATAAACTATTCCAATGACAGGCAGTAACCGGCATCACAATTCGGTGTTTCCCCGAAATTGGTAGCACCTATACTCATGTATTCACGAACGGGTGAATCATAAGTCAGGCTGACATATCATGTTGAGATATATAAGTTAAGCATGTGACGCCATTGAATATTATGTTGAACATGAACGTAATAAATGCCAGAGAGACTATTACAATGGAAAACAAAAGACTATTCATGACATTTTTGAAATAAATCCTATTCCCTGGCAATATTACCTCCGTGAAGATCATTCCCTATTCCTTATTTATATGTGAAGTTGGTTACTTGGTCCTTATTCCTTACTCAAATGTGAAGTTGGTTACTTGTTCCTTGTTCCTTATTCATATGTGAAGTTGGTAACTTGGTCCTTATTCCTTACTCAAATGTGAAGTTGGTTACTTGATCCTTGTTCCTTATTCATATGTGAAGTTGGTAACTTGGTCCTTATTCCTTATTCAAATGTGAGGTTTGTTACTGATTCCTTGTTCCTTATTCATATGTGAAGTTGGTAGCTTGCTCCTTGTTCCTTATTCATATGTGAAGTTGGTTACTTGTTCCTTGTTCCTTACTCAAATGTGAAGTTGGTTACTTGTTCCTCGTTCCTTATTCAAATGTGAGGTTTGTTACTAATTCCTTGTTCCTTATTTATATGTGAAGTTGGTAACTTGGTCCTTATTCCTTACTCAAATGTGAAGTTGGTTACTTGTTCCTTGTTCCTTATTCATATGTGAAGTTGGTAACTTGGTCCTTATTCCTTACTCAAATGTGAAGTTGGTTACTTGTTCCTTGTTCCTTATTCATATGTGAAGTTGGTAACTTGGTCCTTATTCCTTATTCAAATGTGAGGTTTGTTACTCATTCCTTGTTCCTTATTAATATGTGAAGTTGGTAACTTGCTCCTTGTTCCTTATTCATATGTGAAGTTGGTTACTTGTTCCTTGTTCCTTACTCAAATGTGAAGTTGGTTACTTGTTCCTTATTCAAATGTGAGGTTTGTTACTGATTCCTTGTTCCTTATTCATATGTGAAGTTGGTTACTTGGTCCTTATTCCTTACTCAAATGTGAGGTTTGTTACTGATTCCTTGTTCCCTATTCAAATGTGAAGTTGGTAACTTGCTCCTTGTTCCTTATTCATTACTGATGTTAACTTAGGTACTGCATATGTTGATATATCTAACAACAAACGTGATGTTGTTGGTGTTGTAGACACTGACGGATACCTACTGGTAGATCATTAAATAGCCTGTTACTTATCAAAAAAACGTTGTACGTATTCGATCGTTTCAATAAAAGAAGCCTTTGCTATCCAAAACACCATTCAAACTGCATATGTCGATGTTGAAAATTACTATGTTGATGCTGTTGTTATTGTAGATGCTGACAGAGGCCCATTGGTACATTTAAAAAAATAATTATAGTAAAATAATTTAAAAATATTCTAGGTTAAACCTAATCGGTTTCCAAGCCTATTCATTAAAAGAACAACTCATTTTGATTAACAGGAACTTATATAACGCTTTATTTTTAAAAAAAAAGAATATCTAGTTTAAATTCATTTTTACGGAATCCTAGACGTATGTTTGTGCTTGTTATTTGTTTAGTTAGATCTAGTGCAAAAAACTCAAACTCAGTTTCATACACCATACCCACATATTTATCATATATCTCAGAAATGAAAATAGCATGCAAACTAATTTTATGCACGTTTAAAGACAATAGATTAAAAGTGAAAAAAAATAATAAAAACCGAATACACCCATATCTCCCCTTTATTGATAATTTATTTACGAAATTTATTTGTTTATTTCGGGACTACATTTTTACAAAACTTTTTGTTTCAAGAACTAAAACGGTTTTTTAAAGGCTCTGTTTGTTTATATTTAATATGGATTTTCATGTCAAATAGGGACAAATTTGGTTAAAAACATGTTAAAATCAAAACATGCTCATTTAAAACAGAAGATAGTTTACGAGTGTATTCGATAGAACATTATTAATTTATCAATCCAGTCAACAGTGCGGCGCTCATGACCACTGGACACATTCGGAAATGCAACGTCAACTCATTACAGCATAATGCGGAAAAGCAAACGTCGATCATTTCAACAAATTTGAAAAGCTATCAATATCTGCGTAAATGATATAGAATACAGCTTATTTCTTCACTCAGTGCAACAGATAAGCTTTGCATGTTAATTGAGAATTATCTCATGCATCTAAAGAAATTGGGTATTTGAAAAAAGAATTTGATTATTTCAAGTTTCATTACCCAATAAGTTTAGTATTTTAATATCTCTTTCATGATCTTTGGACTTTCATAAATTCATCTCGTTTATTAAATAACTGCTTTTCTACAGATAACGATCTACAGCAGATAACATTGAAAGCGTGTAAAAAATTATGGAAATTATTATTAAAATGAAATTAAAATTATTAAAAGAATTGAAAAAATTCTGATAAAAGGAACATATGCTCATTTTTATGAGCAACTCCTGTGTTTGCCACAATAATTCTAAATAGTTGTCTTTTGCATTAGGCTTTTTGAACATTTCGGTTACAGAGTTAAACCTTTTGGTACATATAAGATCAACTAGGACTTGTTCATTTATTTTGTATTTTTATCATGTTCCTCTTCACATTGAAAGAGCCTGCAGCGGACTTCTGTCAAATAATTTGGATGAATCATTTATGGGGAGAACAGATAGTTGAAGTATTATCAAGTATGAACTATTTCTCAAGTGTCAACAGTAGTTTCAAACATTTGTCTACTGCTGATGAATATTTTTTATGTTGCAAATATTTAATTTCTAACAATTTTGCAACATGTCCCACTGCAGTCTGGAATTGTTAAGAGCTAAACTCTATATATGTAAACAGTGTTTTCTACAATAATGTGTAGTCTTTTTTCTAGAAATGATTGTATTGTGCTGTCTATTTTACAGTTAAGACCGACCTACACAACTTACTTGACTATCAAATATATTGTTTTAATTCACTTTGAAACTTGTCGTACAACGTATCCGGAAAAACAGCGTCCGAATATATCTCTTCTATTTTCGCAAGTTTTATCCGATGATCATTCGATTAATTATGACAATAGGCGAATACTTAATAAAGTAGTTATAGGTTGCTGTTTAAAAAAAATCATGTTGGTTATATCAATTGAACTTTAATTAAGATATCACATGAATATCTGCTTCAATTTGCTTTTGTTATTGTCATGTTTGTTTTAGATTCTCCTTGTGCTACAATGTTAACGAATTCCCATGTTGCAGAAGCGTCAAATGATTTCAGAACAAATATATTTTTGCATGATAATATCGTTAAACCATATCATTTTTAACCAACCATTTAAAGCTTTTGTGATATTGTGAATGAAGTTGATAATATTGTGGTAAAAGGAGAAATTGCTCATAATGAACAATTTCACGTTTTACCGAACTGTTGCAGAGGCGTCAGAAAGCGTCCATATGTGGGAACGTTTAAGTAACATGATATGACACAGGTATTTACTTGTTCAAATGCCTTTGTCAGAAAAAAATGTAGATCTGTAGATTGTAGTATTGTGCAGTATAGAGTATAGAAGACAGAAGTTGTAAACATAAAGCATTTACCTCTTTCCACATACACCAAATCTGCAGTGGACGACTTGGTAAATATATGGGCAAAATTTGGAAAACGTCTGTTAATGTAGATCTAATTATGAAATAGAGTTGAAATCATTACGGTTAGTGGTGATATTTCTCCTTCTGCTACAATGTTAACACATTACTCTGTTGCAGAGGCTTCAGAAAGCCCCATGTGTGCGGGAAAATGTAAAGTGATGTGTTTATTACATACTTTACATAGGATTATTGAAAAACTCAATGTTTAAAAAAATGAAATTATCTAGTGATCCATTTCACTGTTTATCTTTTCATTTATACAGAATTCCACAAACAGCTTGAACAATCTAAGACAAAATGTAAAAATCCTCCATAAATGACTGTTTTATTATTAAAAAGGTAACATTGTGACTATGATTTCAAAAGTCATCTGCTGCAGGTGTGTCAAAATGTACCAGCATGTGGGAAAGGGTTAACGGGTTCCCAATTTCTCCTTTTTTCCCAATGTTTTCCAACTTTATTACAATGTTTCCAACTTTATTACAAAATGAACTTTCTTTTAGAAATATTTCTCATAGATTTACATACATGGTTTGAAAGTCCTCTGTTGCAAAATTGTTTGATATGGAAAACGGTTAAAACAGTGCGAAACAGAACAATTGTTAGCTAGATAGAGATCTTACACCGAAACAACCAGCTATCTTCAGTATCAACATATCTTAAGGTGCCACTGTTTTTGAAATCATATCTTAAAGTCATCGGCTACATATTTGTCAAGATGTGCTGATATTTTATTTAAGTGACATAAAGGATTGTAAAGGTAATTTAACAAACTTTAATCAGATAATTATGTTTACAAACACAGAACAAAGAGAAACATGTAACCTTGAAATGTCAAGGATATATAATTTCAATTCAAGAGCCATATACACTATCTAAAAAGGAGAAATTGTTAGATTTAAGCCAAATTATCTTTTCTCCCACTATATTACAATATTTTTCTTCATTGTAAAGATTTGCACAAGCGACAGATTAAAAAATGTCACGATCAGCTACTAAACAACTTCAAATGATTTCAGAACAAATGTATTTTTGATTGATAATATCGTTAAACCATATCCGTTTTAAACAACCATTTAAAGCTTTTGTGAAATTGTGAATGAAGTTGATGATATTGTGGTAAAAGGAGAAACTGCTCTTAATGAACAATTTCACGTTTTACCAAAATGTTGCAGAGGCGTCAGAAAGCTTCCATATGTGGGAAAGTTTAAGTAACATGACAGGACACAGGTATTTATTTTTTCCAATGTCTTTGTTAGAAAAACATAGATCTGTAGATTGTAGTATTGTGCAGTATAGAGTAAATGAGAATATGTATACATCATGGTATTTTCTCCTATTGTTATTTGTTTTCAACCTTGCATTAGATATCCTTCTTAAGATATTTCACATTTTGTTTCAAGATGTTTTTTTAAAGATTATGACTCTAAAATATTCCTTTAAGTAACAGTTCAAAATTGATGTTTCTGTTTCTCTGAAGCATTTAACCCTTTCTCAAATACAAACGACCTTAAATGCATTTGCACCAGATGACTTTTAACAACAATCAACAGAAAAGGAGGAAGTGCTCATATAATATCAGTTCTTCCTATTTCCACAATGTTTTCTACATGATTTCAAATTCTCTTTCATTTTGATAGATGTTGCCATTTTCCTCAAATGGTGCCATTTAAGATACCCTCAATATTCTATTGTTATAAAAAAACATGCTTAGAAATCTTCTTTAAATAAAAGGACAAGGCGGATTCCTTAATGTATTTGTACTATGGTTAATAATTATTTATGACACTGGTGCGGGACAACAAGGAAACACATGGCGACGGGAAGTGGCGACTTTCTTATGAACTAAATACTATTAAAAATAAGAATAAATGAATAAAATGTAAATACTAAATGATAAATTTGGGTCAAGTCAATTTCAAACTTGTTTCAGCATGACTTGGCCTTCCTATCAAAACTGAGGCTTTTTGGAAAGATAATGAGAGGTGGAGTCTAAAATCGACAACCTCATCTCTTAGATCGACATCTTAGAGGGGCATTCTAGATGTAATGACCTGATAATCTGAGGAATTGCGTTGTTGTCTAAACGAGCCTTGGAGCGAAACGGAGGACAAAGTTAGACACTCTATCAATCAAAGCACTGAAAGTGCTGACAGCAAGAGGGCTGAGCAGATTTCATTCGGACATGGAATTACCGATCCCGAAAGTCTAGCAAGAACACTTTATAAATGCAATACTTGCTATGTCCAGATATTGAATGATATAGGAGTTTAACACAAACTACTGCACACACAGTAATCGGGAACCATATAGGATGCTGCTTTTGTTGTAGATACTGACAAAGACCTCCCGAATACTCATAAAATCTTACTTATTCGGCGGTTTTCACGAAAGAAGCCTTTGCTATCCAAAACATTATTTAAACTGCATATGTTGACTATATGTGAGAAATATTAATTATATACACCCTTCATATGATATCGAATGTCAAAACTTGATAGTCACATATAGTCAATCTTCGTGAGACGACTATGTAATCATATAAGTAAAGCTACATGAACTATCTATGAATTAAAGTAATATTATTGACATCTGTTGAAAACACAGTGTACCCTATAAATACATATAGCATGAGAAAGAAAATAATTATTTTAACTGCAATAGGTTTCAATATTTGTTTCGTTTCATTTTTTCTTATTTACTTCCGTGTTTAGAAAGCAACCAGTGTAAACAAAAATTGTTATATCATAAGGATATCTTACTGAATTAAAGTAATTGTTCAGTTATTGCGTCGATTGGGGGTCTTGCGCCGTTTACAACAATTGTTCAGTTAAATCACGGAGATTAGTTCCCCATCTCATACGTTGTCATGGCTTTCGCACACCAGCATTCAATACAACATAATGTATAAGCAACTGGCTTCTTTTCTACATAGACTGTTATCCCATTTGCGGAAGATTCATTTGCGAAAAGTGAATATACAGATTTGTCCGCTTTTCTGCGCAACCTAATCTTACTATAGACAGTTCGTCAATAAGACGTAGAAGAAACTGTTAAAAAGCTGTATCCATTTGGATACTTAGCAGACAGGCGTTGTTCCACATGTATAATCATTACGTTAAGGTTTGTTTTCCTGGAGCTCCTGATAAACGTTCATTATCTTAAACGGGTCTTTGCTTCTTCATGTGAATTATTACACACTATTGACTGATGGCTTACCAAACACTACATTCATATTTGCTGTCGAATTTTCTTTCGATATTCAAAAACTTTTTGTTTGCCTGAGAATATAACATTAATATCACAAAAAGTATCCGAGTAACCGTGCATATTTGTTTGAAATATCCATAGAAGAATACGTCAGAAGACACAAATGACTCAGGGGGAAATTATAAGCCATCTCTGATTTAGCCGAAACTTTTCAACTTTATTCCATAAGTGAACGTTCATGTACATGTATACGCAAGTTCTTCTTTTGACACAATGTTTTCAACAAGTTCAGAAGTACAAAATGTGTGTACTTGTGGGAAATGTTTAACGTATGAATTGTATATCATCCTTTACTTTTATTTTCTTCTTCAACGTTATTAACTGTTAGTTATTGTAAAATGGACATTGATATTTCAATAAAGCGCATTTGCGTTCTGTTCTATAAGGATTTTACAGTGATATAATCTCAGACCCTATGCTAATCGAGAAACACTTTATGGAGAGAAGGATGTCCCTTCAGATAATACAAATGAGAATGACAAACTACGTTTATTGAGCTGACCAGAGCACTGAAGGGTTTTACGATTCATTCTACGTAGCTATTTAACGACACGAGTTAGCCCTTTCCATCTGCAGCAGTCGACCTTTGTGAACAGTCGGCCGTATTACATAGATGAAATTACATAGAGATTGGGTTACATGATGTCGTTTATGTCCTAGGCACGCAGGTGCTGTTTGTCCTTTTCCATCATACTGTCCACAACTGACGTGTCTACAGCAGACGAGTGTGAACAATGTCTTCAAATGAAACATTGTTACCTAATCAAGTTGAAACACTGTGGGAAAAGGAGAACTGCACGTTATAAGCAATTTCATCTTTTGTTGCATTGTTTTCAATTGACGTCTAGTGCAAATTCGTTTGTATGTGAAAAAGGGATAAAGCCGGGTTAATGTTCTAGTAATTGTCATTTTCTTAGAATGCTGGTATGTGTCACTCTCGGATATGTTTAATGGACCTGATTATGTTTCAATTATTTTTGTTCCAACATGTTTCAAAAGTCGTCTGCTGCAGATGAGCCTTTCCCACACAGAGCACATCTGCAACAGATGACTGTGCAAACATATAGGCAAAGATTATTGACACTCTGTACACATAATAGTATAATTAATAGAGTTAAAACGATTTGTCAATCGGAGATATTGCCTATCTCGAGCAATTTCTCCTTTTTTTACAATGTTTTCTAAAATCATCTGCTGCAGAGGCGTCAGAGAGCGTTTGTGTTTAAGAAAGGGTTAACCCTTGTGTTTATTTAGTCTACACTTGACGTGTATACAACAGGCGGTAATATAAAACCTGTATAGTGTAAACTTATTGACTAACGTTCTATATGACACGGTAACTGCACTGTATATATTGACAGGCGCAGTGTACATATACCTAGCTTTGATTGATTAGGCTGACCAATAATTATAGCCTTAAGGCAGTTAGTATAAACAACCACTGAAGTTGTAATACGGTAGCCACTTCTGGCCGGGGTTAAGGGACATGTACTTCTCTTAAAAAACGAATTGAACTGTATTATGAGTTGTTACTGTGTCACAGTAGGAGAAAACAGGAGATATTGCTCTAGATGAACAAGTTCTTCTTAATCCACGATGGTTTCAAGTCTGCATGAATACACGTCTTCAAAGCTTCCAGATAATAACTTTCAGTATTGCCTTATATGTGTATAAGGAATCCGCCGTGTCCGACTGGTTAAGCGTCGGGGAGCGTTGGAGTGCCTTTGTGCCAGGCACATTTCCTAGTCAATAACTTGTTTGTTTGCCCATGGAACGTAACTATGTGAACTTTCGTCGCGATATAACTGGAATAATGTTGAAAACTGTATATAAACCCAATACAACGACGGTTTCACGTCTGTATAAGAACACGTATTCAATGCATCTAGATAATTACATTAAGTTTTGCCTATGGTGTATATCAACTTATTAAACATTAGAACACCTTTTTTGTCATTCTGAATTAAATCTGTGAATTAATATATGGAGAACGTAATTAACCCAACATTTCCAGACTTCGTTTTCTTAATTTATAGTTATAAATAGTGTTTAACTTTTTGAAAATGCTATCGTCCGATATTGAACATGGACTGGTCTTCTTTATGAAATTCGGTGCTGACATAATCGTGAACATTAATACGCTGATATGAATCACTCTCGGGTCCATTCCCAATTCTAGATTATCTAAAATATTTATCTTTTGTCTACCTGTTTCAAATGTCGTCTGCTACAGATACCTAAACTATATCCTAGGATTGTTTTCTCGTTAAGCAGCTACTATGTACAGGTTTTAGGCTGAGGTTATGAAAGCTAAACGAAAATACATTGTATTATGATATGTGTGTGAAATCGTATCACCAACCACTGGTCCATGGACCACCCTTCTGCATTTATTTTACCCTTTCCATCATACAGACGCTTTCTGGCGCTTCTGCAGCAGACGGTTTTTAAAAGTTTTGTGTCAAATGGAGAAACTGCTGAAACTGATCATTTGTTGTGGCAAATACACCACAATGCTTCCAAAAGTCGTTTGCTTCATATGCGTCAGAAAGCGTATGCGGGTGGGAAAGAGTTAGGGCAAAACACATGTCATTGCGACCCACCATCTAAACAAAGCCTATATAAGCTTTATGCTTTCTGCAAATCCTTTTTATATTCAATATGATATGTATTATTATGTAAATACGACTGAATAACATAATGTTTAAAGAAAGGTAAGATACATATACTTATTTGTCTTCCAGTCAAGATGTTAAGCTTACAATTTTCAAACGCATTTATCGTATCAAGCAGTTTTTCTCACACAGATGGTGTGATTTATATGTTTTCCCAAAGATGCTATACATAGACAAAATATACACTCTACTTGCTCAGATGAAAAACTACGAGTGTGCATTTAATTTGTCTTCCTAAATATGCTATACATAGACAAACTAGACACTGTCTTAGCTCTGATGGTAAAGAATGAGAGTGTGTATGATTTGTCTTCTTAAAGATGCTATACATATACAAAATAGACACTGTCCACGCTTAGATGGAAAATACTGAGATTGTGTTTTAAATGTCTTCATAGAGATGCTATACATAGACAAAATAGACACTGTCCTCGCTCAGATGGTATATTCCGAATGCTCTCTGACTGAATGGCAGTATAAACCAAATTTCATTAGGAGTTTTAACGAAATGTATCTTTGTGTATGTGTACATATGTGTATATGTGTATATTTAGATGTTTGTATGTGTATTGATGGAAGATTTTTCCATTTATTATAACTGATATGGATGTGTATGTATTTGCTCTAAGTATTGTATTGTATTGACAAGAAACTTTATATGTTTAAGTCTAATCAAATATTCTTCTTCTTCTTTTTCTTCTTCTTCTTCTTCTTCTTCTTCTTCTTCTTCTTCTTCTTCTTCTTCTTCTTCTTCTTCTTCTTCTTCTTCTTCTTCTACTTCTTCTTTTTCTTCTTCTTCTTCTTCTTCTTCTTCTTCTTCTTCTTCTTCTTCTTCTTCTTCTTCTTCTTCTTCTTCTTCTTCTTCTTCTTCTTCTTCTTCTTCTTCTTCTTCTTCTTCTTCTTCTTCTTCTTCTTCTTCTTCCTGACAAATGAACGAATGGGATTTTAAGGCCTGTCAATATGTAAGGTAATTTTGGGGGCTTATTTAAATACGTTAACAACTGATGAAATAATAAAAATGTTATATTTAAACATAAACAACGACAATATTAGACAAAATAATTAAACATGATGTATGCGATACTTAACATTAATACAAAAAAAAACATTTAGGCAAATGAAAAAAGGATTTAAGCAAACACACCAGGCAAGAAAGTCAAACATAAGTCAAACATAAGTATGTAATACTTAACATAAAGGTAAAGAGTATATTATAAATTGTAAAACATGATCACTAAGCGCAATAATATGCAAAAGCAAGGCATGACGTCATCATATCTTTTTAAAAATATTACTTACCTTTAGGAATTCAAACAAAAGTTTAGGTTTTACAGAATACTACATGTGACGTTGAATAACATGGACTCCGGGGGTAGAGGCTCGTTTTTAATATATTGAAGTTATATTGAATCAGGTGAAGGATAAAGAGTCATCATGGACCTCTTGTCAAGATTTAGTAACAAAAACATATAGGATTTAGTAAATTATCTGTTTTAAAATGTCCGCCTAGGGATCGGTAGACCAGAATTTGATCCGCGGTCGTGTGAAACTTCATATGTTTAAAGTGATAAAAGTGCACTAGTGTTACGACTGATGGGCATGTGACAGTATAAACGTTTCAGTACTGATATACTATTGGAAGTATAAACGTATCAATAGTTCTGGTAATATAATCAGTAAACATCTTGTTATGACTGATATACTATTGGAAGTATAAACGTATCAGTAGTTCTGGTAATATAAACGGTAAACATCTTGTAATGACTGATAATCTATTGGAAGTATAAACGTATCAGTAGTTCTGGTAATATAAAGGTAAACATATTGTAATGACTGATACACGATTGGAAGTATAACCGTATCAGTAGTTCTGGTAATATAAACGGTAAACATCGTGTAATGACTGATACACTATTGGAAGTATAAACGTATCAGTAGTTCTGGTAATATAAACGGTAAACATCTTGTAATGACTGATATACTATTAAAAGTGACGTACAACACCAAACAAGCACACACACAATTACATTCGAATTCGCGCATTATTGTATAGAGACGTACTGAAAGTAAACATATTACTTAGTGGCATGATGAGCGTATATAACTTTTCTACACAAAATACAATTCAAATAACCTGTTTATATGTAAATTAGTGATAGACAATACTGAAAACTTTGTGGCAGGATGGGGTTACGATAATCTTATATACAAAACAATTATCCAACCTGTGTTTACGTTATCTATTGGCACATTTTCTTAATGGCTTGATGACATGATTTACGTATAATAATCTACTATACTAAAGACGATTTAAATAATATTTGTACGTACATATAATTGTCATCTTTTCAAGACCATTCATATATTCACATATTGCGAAAGCCATATGTGTCAGCGTATATGCGCATCCTGATCTTGTTCTGCACTGTTCGTTATATAGTTGAAGAAGGAACATCCGGGGCTTGGTGTTGTAGGTGTGTAAAAAGGTTTATCGCAATGCTGCCGAATGGCAATTTTAACAGCAATATATGACGTAACATTCGTCAGTGCAGTGATTGATGCGAGGAAATAATACCCGTGCAAGAGAAATCGTACAAGTTGGCAGTTCTAAACATTGCAGGTTCAGATCGTTTTGTCTACATGTTCAGTATTATCAGAATTTACACAGGTTAACGAAGTTTTCCAACAGACTTGTGTAAGTACTCTATGAAAGAAAAGTGTTGATCTTGGACTGATTCTGAAGATGTACAGGCTGATTTGGATCTATACTGCTCTTAAAAAATCCATTGTACGTTTTTCAATGTATAGACTCATAATAACTTCTGCAATAATTCATTGTTTGTGTAAGCATATAGGTCCCGAATTACCCAACAAACATTCTGTTTGTCGAATATTTGCTTATAAGGGATTCATGTTGATGGTGAATTATGCCGCTTTCAACAATATACAAGTTATATCACGGCGTTTCATGGGAAAGTCAAAAAGTTATACTGGTTCATTTGTCCTGACTCCATGAAGTCAGTCATATTGTCAACTCAAACAAAATTAAGCGCCAAGGAGGGAAAAGCATTACTACCATTTTTAAAGTATTTTGTATGAGGGAATAATGTTTTTAATCCAATATACCATTGACAGTGTAATAAATTAACATGTGGTGTCTTGGTCCTTCACTACTAGTCTGTTTATTGGATACTTACGGACTGAATTTGTATACACGCTGTTAGGCGACGTAGGATTCGCCTTGATGATTTTCGCCTTTGAATAGTGTTATTGCTCCTGTACACTGCACCTCCTCTCATTGTGATTTACCATTGTATAAAGTTGTATTAGATTCCATCTAGTAGTTTAAAATATATTTGTCGCACAAGAAAAGGTAAGAAAGTACAATTACTCTGTAAATATGTTAAATAGAGTTATGATTCTTGTACAATTCACTTTCTCTGAACGTGTTGTATCATCGTCTGAAGTTTCATTTTCATTTTGTTGATTAATTGGTTTATTGATTGGGGTTTAACGCCGTTTTTAACAATATCTCAGTTATATCACGGCGGCCAGTTCACATACTCATGCATTTCCTAGTTTTCTCACATCAGTACTCCACACAACAATCTTCCCAAGCAACTGGCTGCTTTTCCACATAGGCTTAGCCCGTTGGTGGAAGACGAATGACGCATTTCGCATTGACTTTTGTCAATCCTCGGAAAGAAAGTTGGTCGAGTCGGGGTTCGAACTCACAACCCCTGGATGGACAGCCCGCGTCGCTACCGACTGAGCTACCAAATTCCGTTTTGTAATTTTAAAGTTATTCTACGTGCAGTTAAAAGTAAGAAAAAGCAATAACCATGTAATTAGCTAAATAAGAGTAATGGTTCTTGTACATTTTACTTTCTCTCATTGTGCTCTACCATTGTATGACGTTTTTACAGATTCCATCTCGTAGTTATTAAGTTATTCTCCGGACAAGAAAAAGTAACAAAAGGCAATAACTCAAATAAAGTTATGGTTCCTGTACATTGCATTTCTTTTCAATGTGTTGTATCATAGTACGCAGTTTGATTAAATTATGTCTTGAAGTTTTAAAGTTATTCTACGCACACGAAAAAGTAACAAAGGGCTATAACTCTTTAATTAGCTAAATTAAAGTTATGTTTTTTGTACACTGCACTTTCTTTCATTGTGCTCTACCATTGTATGAAGTTTTATCATATTCCATGTCATATTCCATGTCGTAGTTATTAAGTTATTTCCCGTACAAGAAAAAGTAAGAAAGGGCAATACATATGTAATTAGCTAAATTAGAGTTATGGTTCTTGTACATTGCACGTCCTCTCGTTGTATTAGATTCCATCTCGTAGTTATTAAGTTATTCTCCGGACAAGAAAAAGAAAAAGTAACAATGGGCAATAACTATGTTATTAGGTAATAGATACCATTTCTTTGAAAGGTTATCATTTGGAAACAAGGACCTAAATAAAAAATCGTAATGGATACTAATTCACTAAATTTATAAATATATATATTTAAGATTCGTGAATCGATATCATTATTCAACCTTATTTAAAGATCCTTTTGGAATTAAAATGTTTGTAAACAAACTCACAATTTCACTTATACTCGCTAACATCAGGTCGCGAACATTTGATAAACCATGTTCAGTTTGCATCCAGATCGGACCACTTTGACACCCAAATTGATTCTAATTAAGCATTTTAAACAAGACTTCAAGAAGGTAGTAAACGGCAATAAAGCAGACGAAAAATATCAAGTGTTTCTATTCGATATCCTGTGAAGGGTGTATACAATGAACCATTCCAACATATCAATCTTCAGCAGACAACTACGAACTCATGTAAGCACAGCTATGTAAACTAGTTATGACATCAAGCATATATGTTCTCATTGACATGAGTTAAAAACATTGTGACAGAATAAGAAAAGACTAATTCTGAGCAGTTTCATCGTTTGACACAATATATTCAAAATCTGCAGAAACGTCAAAATACGTCACTTGATGGAAAATAGAATGTATCGTATAGCATTCTCTACTATTATCTATTATCCATAACGTTATTAACTGTTAGTTGTTGTACAATGTAAACTGATAATTCAATTTTAAAAACTTAGATACAATTTTACATGACCTTTTCATTGATATATACTATATAATGTGTCCATTAAGCCAATACGAAACGAAATAATCAACTTAAACTGCAATATACAGCAACAGTATGTATATTGATGTACTCACCAAGGCGACACGTTTGATATTTGAAGCATACTGTTTGGTATATGGGGAAGGATTAATAGAGCATTGCACATGCGCATGGCAATGTACTCTCAACTATAGCCATCTTGAATAATATTTTACAAACCAGATTTGAAAATTCTTATTTCAAATAAGACTAGTGGCTACACAAGGGAAACTGAATTGACTAAACGAAACAAAGTAAGAGTTCATATTTTGTATATTCTATTACGTAAATGTGTATATCTTTCAACCTTGCTAACCAATTGTGCAAAGGGTCACTAAGCGAACACTTCTATCAATTTATGCTAAAATCATTTTTCATTTTGCCACTTTTCTGATGTCATCTGCAGATCAAGTGTTATATCCATCAATATAACTTGAATCAAATCGATATTTTTTGAAATTCGAAAAAGGGTTTCAAGAAGAAAGAATAAGCTTTGACATTTCCCACTTTCTGATGCTGCAGCAATCAAATTTCTTGTACGGAGGCTTTAAATGAGAAAACACTTTTGAGAAGAACAGCTTTAAAGTTCTGTCATTTTTGCCCGTCGCTGTGCATCATTGAAAGAAATAAAGTTTATGTTTACCCCTTCCCACATATAACGAATATGCAGCAGACTAATTTAGAAACATTGTAGGCAATTAACTGGAACCTTGCTACAAACGAAAACGTGATTTAACAAACAAATTGATCATTTGCCACAATATTTCCAAAAGTCGTCTGCTGCAAAGGCCTCACAAAGGGTCTGTATTTGAGTAAGGGTTGATACCTCTGGTTCTTTGTTCTGAATAATTCAGAATAGCATAGAAAACATTTTGGAAAAAGGAAATATCGCTTTTTATGTTTCCATTTGACACAATGCTTTCAAATGTTGTCTGCAGCAAATGCATCTGCAAGTGGTAAAAAATGCTATTCAAATATCACAAACAAATCTTCAGAAGGAATATTATGTTTTCTATTACTAGAGGAAACAAAGCGTTACAATGTACAAAGGGTATTGTTTTAGGCTGTCGTACACACTTGGGGGATTGTGTATAGTGATATCCGTATCCTTTAGTATACTTAAATATAATATTTACACATCTTCTTAGACTTTAACAGTTGTAACTGCATGTCTTCACACCAAACAGTAACAACTGTATCGAACTGAGCCACCAAGTTATTAGTAAGTATTTTAATATTATTTTCAGCTGCTTATTAGCACTGAACATATACTATATATACAATTGCTTGCGCATATCTGCTCAGTAGAATGATCTGTCTTAACATTTGTCAGGGCACTGATTAATGCATGGAAATATTATTCGTGCACGAGAAATGGTACAAGTTGGCATTTTTGAACAGTGTAGGTTCAGATCACCCTGTCCATCTGATCTGTCTCATCAGAATCTACACAAGTTGACAGAGTTTTCTAACAAATTTGTTTAAGTACTCTTGGAAAAGAATGTGAACAGAATGTGAGGACGCACAGGCTGATTTGGATCTATACTGTTCAAAAAGGAAACCTTGTACTTTTTTTAAATGCATAGACTCATCAAACTTCTGTAATTGTTCATCATCTGTGTAAATAGATAGGTCCCGGATTGCCCGACAAACACTCTGTTTGTGGAATATTTGTTATAAGACATGTCATAAGTATGTGTCGGTGAGCGAAAATTCGTCCTATTAGTGATGAGGGATTCGTGTTATGGTGTATTATGCCGCATTCAATAATACATCAGTTATATCACGGCGTTTCCTGGGAAAGTTACACAGCTCTACTGGTTCATTTATCATGACACCAGGAAGTCAGACGTATTTATAACCCTACAACCCTAAGTTAGGAAAGCCATTGCTACCATTTTTAAAGTAATTTGTTTTACTCGAGTCGTATGAGGGATAATGTATATTATCGAATATACCATTGACAGTGTAATACATGCATATTACCATATTGTGCCTTGGTCCTTCACTACTAGTCTGTTTATTGATGACAAAATCACTGAATTTGTATATAAATGCATACAGCTATCTGATGTAACAAATGGAAATAAATACGTTACTCTGAGAGTAACAAATCGTGAGAACACTGCTGTATGAAGGAAATAACTACTAATTCATCAAATTTATGAATATTTATATTTAAGATTCGTAAGTAGGTATCACTATTCAACCTTATTTATAGATCCTTTTGAAATTAAAACGTTTCAGAACTAACTCACTATTTCACTTATACTCGCTAACGTCAGATGTCGCAAATATGTGATGCCTCATGTTCACTTTGCATCCAGAACGGACCACACACTATGTTTATGCTGATCTGTCATCTACACTGTTTTACACCCAGATTGATACTCTTTCAGCTTTTGAAACCAGTTTTCAAGGGCGTAACAATAGAAACAGGGCGATTATTACAACCATTTTGAGAGGAGAAATATCATTCCCAGATTTCAATTCAGTTATCTATTATAAAAACGTTTTTTTGAGTGTCAGTCCGTACACAAGTGTAAAAAAACAGCCATACGTGGAAAAATCATGTTTTATCCAATGTACCATTGACATTGTTATTATTTAAGATATGATGCTTTGGTCCCTGCCTACCATTATGTTTGATGTAAACATATTTACTGAATTGATGAATATAATACAATCCGATATAATGCAAACGAAAAAGTTATATGTTTACCTGGGACTAAACATTCGTCAGAACACTGAAATATGAGGGTAAACAAGTACGTTTTTAATGTATATGTGAACTATTATTTTTAGGATTCACAAGTCGATATGATTGTTTATTCTAACTTGTAAACAAATTAAGGAAATTAAAACGTCTCTAAAACAACTAGCAATGTAACTCTTTGCTCGCTAGCGATGAATATCGCCAACAGTGGATAACCTATGCGAATAGTTTGCATCCAGATCGCAGCTTTTAAAATGTTGGGGCTGATCTAAGATCTTGACTGTTTGACATTCATATTGGCTTCATTTAAGCTAGAATTGTGAAGGAAACTATTTAATGGAAAACTATTGCAGACGACAATTTAGTGATAAACATTAATTTAACGTCCAAGCAGACACAGATTCGCCAGTCGGTATGATTGTTAAACCTAACTTATAGACACTTAAGAAAATTTAAAACGTCTCAAAACAAACTCACGATTTAACTCTTTGAATACTGGTGGCGAGAGTCTCCAATCAATGTTTTGTATACATCCAGATCGGACCTCACAATATGTTTAGTCTGATCGAGACCCACACAGTTTGAAACCTAAATAATAAAATCAGTTATTTTTTAACGAGTTTACAAGAGTGTAGTAGACCACATAAAGCAGACGAAAACTATCAAGTTTTGACATCCGATAACCTGTAAAGAATATACAATCTAAATCCTTACCAAAAAAGTAAATGTTTAGCAGACGACTAAGAAATAATATAAACAAAACTATGTAAACCTTCTTTGAACAACAGTATATCTATGAACATGAGTTAAATACATTGTGGCAAAGGGAGAAATGACACATTAGGAGCAATTTCTTTTTTTGACACAATGTATTTAAACACTGCAGAAGTTCAAAAATATGTCAAAAAGATGTCTATTTATGGGAAAGGATAAACGTCAGTATCGACTATCATTCTTTACTCTTATCTAAATGTTCGCTATGTTGTTAACTGTTAGTTGTTGTACAATTTACATTGATAATTCAGTTTAAAAGACGAGCTTCCGATTCTCCAAAGACAGTTGAGTGTTATATACTCCCTGTTCATAGAGAAAACGTTTATGAAGGGTAATTTGTACCTTAATCTAAGAATATTTTAAATGTCGATCAGAAACTGCAAAATACAGCAGAAGAATGTCTATTGGTGTGATCACTGTTGCGAAGGGTTTGGCAATTCATTCAACACAAATATTAAACGGCGCGATATATTCTTTTTCATCGGCAGAAGACGACTTTTAAAAACAATTTGACATTATGAGCACAGTCTTTATCTATTCAATAAATATACTTTCATTTTTACATATTTACCATATCTTGCGTAGTTCTTGCTTAAATTCATCTGCTGCATATTTGAGATAAGTTGGAAAGGGTTCACCGGACATTGCACATGCGCACGACGAGGGCACTATCGACGATATATATTCGGAACAATCGTTCACAAACCAGACTGGATAATTATGAATTCCGATTAGAATAGTAGCTGCAAAACCCGATCAACATGTAACGAAAACAACGAAGTAAGAGTTTAAAATTATCATAATCTATTTTATAATTACATATAGCCCGTACCGTTTACCTTGGATAGTTTATTTAACTGCTTGTTTCAATACATTTTCTTCTCTTTTTACCATATTTACTTCCGTTTTTAGATAGCAACCTTTATAAACACAAAGTTTAATGCCATATATTTTTCTTATTGAATTAAATTTCCTTTCATTTATAGCGTCAATTGGGTTTAACGCCGTTTAAACAATATCTCAGTTAACATCACAGGGACAAGTTATCCAACCAATGTACATGTCTGTCCACACTTTCTCACGCCATCACTCAACACAACTTAATTTCCAAGTAACTGGCTTCTTTTTTTCATTGTCTGTTATCCATTCACTAGATGACTCATTTCAAAATATTGTAGATACCAAAGATTGTTTTCCTGGAGCACCAGATAAACATACGTTACCGTAAACGTGTCTTTACTTTTCGTTCCCAATAATTAATTATTACACTCTATTGAATGATGGTTTGCATTTGATTTATTTTCGATATTCAAAAAAAAATCATTATGGTTTGCCTGAAGGTATAACATTAATGTTACAAAAAGTATCTGAGTAAACCGTAACAGGTTTTTATAATTATAAATATGAAAGTCACATTCTTTTCAAACGCTGATTGAACAGCAAATTTAACCTTTCCAACGTGCAAATTTGTTTTAAATATTCAGAGAAGAAGACTTCTGAAGACAAAGGTGACCCAAGGGGAATTGACGCGCCATAATTTGGTGTTACACATTTTGTGAATGTGGGAATGTTTTGATAAATATCACTGAAATTGTATTGTTCTGATTGATTGACCATTTGAAGATTCAATTTGAATCTTTACATCAAATTTCTGGTGGGTCTTGTTTAATGTAGACATAGAGTATGAACTAAAACAGGTATTTCGAGAGACCAAATGTCAAGGGATATGCCAATCTTCGACACTACACAGCCCCGTGCATTACTCTAACATATTATTGTCTTTAAGATTACACATTCCTAAACAAACTGCAGATAAAGAACAAAACATTCACACGAATTTAAATGATTTCAATAATGAAATAACACCATTTACACGTGCAATAAGACTTAATTAAGTGTGATTGAAGCTACACAACCGCATTTAGAAGCATTATCACTGTTTTCATTATCAGGTTTTTTTTTAAAAAATTAGAAGTGTTTGCTAACAACGTCGAACCAACCCATATTTGCGTTCGTTAACCCTTTCCCTCATATAGACGCTTTATCAATAGAAATCAGAGGTTGCAGTGTGTTTTTAAATAATAACAAACAGTTATTATATATAGCTGTTTTTAATCTCAATGTCTTCAATTATTAACTGCTATTGGAGACGTGGTAAGTTGGCTGTGTTGTGCAAAGGGTAAACTATATTATAACTCGGTCGTTTTAATTAAACAGATTTAGCAAGATTGTTCCAAAGAGGAAAATTCCTGATTGTGAGAATGTAATTTTAACTAATAATCAATTTCAAAAATGTTTTCAAAAGTCGTCTGCTGAAAACGTGTCGAATACATATGCTTGTGGGAAGAGGTCTTATGTTTCAATCTATTGTTTATTTTGACTATAGATACGGGGCTCTTTTTCCAACCCATGTGTTTAACTGAAATCATTCTCTAAAGTTAAAGTACTGATTGATGAGAGGAACTAATTGTAAATCCTTCAAAATATCATCGGCTGTGCAGATATCGTTACCGGAATGACGAATTTACATTATTTGTGTAGTATATTTATCAAAAATACTGGTATGCGTATCTATCGGTAGAAATGTTTCAAGAGTACGACATATGAGGGGGAAAAAATATATTATCCAATATCCAATATACCATTTACAGTGTTAACATTTAAGATATGGTGCCTTGGTCCCTGATTACTATTCAGTTTGTTGTATACATATTTAATGAATTTATAAATACAATGTACATAAAAGGTATCACAATTAATGCAAACGAACATGTATATGTTCACATGGGACTGAACATTTGTCAGAACACTGATGTTTAAGGGTAAAGAAGTAAATTATTATAGTAAAGATTCGTCAGTCGATATGATTGTTAAATCTTTCTTGTAAACAAAAAAAGGACATTAAAACGTCTCAAAACATATCGCAATGTAACCCTTTGCTCGCTAGCGATGAATATCCTATACGAAACGTTGAGTTTGCATCTAGATCGGAGCCTACAAAATGTTGGAGGTGATCTGAGATCTTAACTGTTTGACATTAAGATTTGCTTTATTTTAGCAAGAAATTTTAAGGAGAACTATATGATGCAACATGATTGCAGATAACAATTAAGCAGATAACATTTGTGTAGCGTGCAAGCAGACAAAGATTAGCCAGTCGATATGATTATTAGACCTCACTTAAAGATCCTTTTGAAATTATAACGTCTCTAAACAAACTCATAACTTCTCTTATGCTCGCTTGCGTCAGATGCCGCCAACCATTGATAACCAGTATTTAATTTGCATCCAGATTGGATAAGCTGATATGTGATCTACACTGTTTTAACCCAAATAGACCACAATAAAGCAGACGAAAACTATCACGTTTTGACATTCAATATCATGTGAAGTGTGTATAAGATAACTTCTCTCACATAAAGTCAATCTTCATCAGACGACCATGAAATACAATAAGCAAAACTATATAAACTTTCTTTGAATTAAAGTATACTTATGGACAAACTTGTGGAAGACTCATTTGTTAAAAGTGTAGGTACTGATCAGTCCATGTATTTGCACAACCTGATCTGGCTATTCACAGTTCGAGAATTAGTCGTAGAAGACACTTTTATTAAGCAGTATCATTTGGATACTTAGCTTGTATGCACAGACTGGCGTTGTTCTAAGTGTATCATAATTACGCTAAGGTTTGCTTTCCTTGAGCACCTGTTACTGATTCATTATTATGAACGTGTCTTTGCTTTCATCTAGTGTTGATATAGTATTGCACATTATTGCATGATGTTTTGCGAACACTTTATTTTGACATTCATAAAAAACATTATAATTTTCCTGAAAATATAACATTATTGCAATGAAAAGTATATGAGTAAACCTTTAAGGGTTTCTATATTCATAAATGTGAAGGTCATATTTGTCAAAAAACACATTGAACAGTTAATTTAAACTTCGTCCAACTGCATACATTATCGAAAACATTTGAAAACAACCTTCGAGATTGTGCGATACCTTAGTGCGCCTTAGCAAAGTTTAATAACCATATTTGCACTTCCTGTGTTCTTCGCACAAACGTTCGGCAAGTCTCTATATAAAAAACACTGAATATTTAAGATACCAATTCAATCATAACTTCAAATATAAATATTTTGACTTGACTCAAATAATGATCATTCTGTGTAACGACTATATAAACTAGTTCGAAAATGAAAGAAAACAGAGTTTAAAAAAAAATTTAACTTATTCAAATACATTTGTATTGTCATTGAATGAACAGCAGATGATGAATTATGATTATATTACAGTAACACATTAAATATAACAAGGAAGCCCTTCTTTTTGCACGATGATTTCAAATAGTATTTGCTTTGGGAGCTTGTATGACCACCTTTTCCAAGACAAAGTAAGTCGGTAACAAACGACTTTGAACACAGCTAGGCAAAAATATAGTAGTCTTAAACCTGATAACTTAAAATATTTTCATTGAATAGAGTTGAAAACAGTATGTCAAATGTGAACATATCTTTATATAAGTATATTATATCTCCATTATCACTACAGTGTTTTAAAAAACATCTTCTCGAAACGCGTAAAAATACGTATCTTGATGGGGAAGGGTTAAACGCTGAATTGACTATTGTTTCTATCTTTTGTATATTTGACTATAGAAACGAGGCGCGTCAAGCACTAAGGAGTCTAATTATATCTGATTTTATTTTGTTATCACATAAACCGTATTTTACGTAAAACGACGTGGAACTATTATTCTACAGCCTCCTTCATACCACGTGCGACTTGACCAGCGGACATTAAAGACGTTCACTGATCTCATACTGCAATTCAGCGCCGTTATCGGCTGACATCTCTCAGCTACAAATGTTCACAATCAAGTACAGGTCTAACATCAAATAATACAATTGTGTATCATTCAAAATGCCATCGTCTACATCGATATATAGTCCCGAGTATGCCCGGCTGACAATGTGCGATATAAGGCAAATGAAAAAACTTATATGTTTACCTGGGACTTAACTTTCGCCAGATCACTGATGTACGAGGGTAATTTATTACGTTTTCACTAAATATGTGAATAAATTTTCTTAATAATAATTACCAATCGATGTGACTGTTGAACCGTAATTATATGCAATTAGGGAAATCTCAATGTGTAAGGTCTCTAATAAAAACTTACAGTGTAACTCTTTGCTCGCTAGCGATGGTTGTCACTAATTGTTGATAACCTATGCAACACGTTCAGTTGGCTTCCAGATCGGACTTTACCAAAATGTGGGGGCTTATCTGAGATCTAAACTGATTGGTTATATTACAGGTAAAATATATTTTGCAAAATTATTGCAGACAACGATAAGGCAGGTCATACTTATTTAGCGTGCAAAGAGTCAAAGTTCTCTTATTCGATATGATATTGTTATTGGTTTATAGTTTAACCCTTTCCCAAATACAATAAATCCACAGCAGAATACATTGAAATCATGGTTGTGGTATTAGTTGAAATTAACCAGTATGGGCAACTCCTCATGTTGCCACAATTATTTGCAAAATCAAAAGAAGCGTTAAACTGTGTCTACTTGTGGGACGATTTTGCCGAATGTTTCGTTTATCATCATCAACGTTCCTAGCATTTAGTTGTTGTACAATGAACATTGATGATTTAATCGAAACTATTCGGATTCAATTAATTATCCTAGAATTCCTTTCAGCAATGAATACTGTTAATAAACAAACATTTATTTTCTTACGAAGATACAAATTTAAATGTTAAAAAACCCACTTCAAAATAGAAACACAGCTTTATATATTGATGTGATCACTGCGACGAAGGGTTTGGAAACTCATACAATGATAATATCGAGACTTAACCCTTTTCCAAAAGAGGAAACTTGAAAACATATTGACAAAATTAATAATTATATCCTCATGTTGTCAAATTTGTTCAACTACATTAAATTGATATAGTTTTATATTTAGAAATTACCACATATTATGAATCTAAATGTTGAATAAAACCTTCAATATATAAACACAACTATGTACAGTTGTATATCGATGTTATCACTGTGAAGAAGGATTTGACAAGTAATGATATGAATAGATTCAACTTCGCACCTTAATATAACATTACACATGCTCATAACAAGGTTAATTTTAACGATAGCTTTTTTGATGTATGGCTAAACAGCCAACTAGTTAATTTTTAATTCAAAATTAATTATAATTAAAATAGTGGATACTGAATCCTGAACCTTAATTTAATGATTACAAACACGTAAACATTGATATTTATTTTTATTCTATTCATGGATATATAGCCTTGACGCTTTGCCAAAGGCTATTCTTAAAGTTAAATTAAACGAAATGCGTTTCAATCTATTTTTATTATTATTGTTTCATATGTAATATCTAATTTCTGTGATAATATAACAACCATTGTAAACACAAATATTCTGGACTGTTCTTACTGATTGTATATCTTTCTTAGTCATGGCATTGATTTGGACTTAACGCCATTTTTAACAATTTCCAGTTATATCACGGCGGCCAGTTCAACTACTCACATCTGTTTCCTGGCCTGTACGCACACAACATTATTTGCAAGTAACTGGCTACATTTCACATAGACTGTTAGCCAATTTGTTCGTATTGACTATTGTATAATGTCAGAAGAATGTTGACCAAGCTGATTTTTTTCTCCGGTACAAATACTTTAGTATTCATGTGTTCTATGGTGATTGTGCTTTATTAAGGTGTGAATTGATGATGTGATATGTACCACTTAAGGTTCTGAAACGTTATTTTGTTTATCAACTTTATCACAGTTGTATCTTGATAACTCGACGTTTTTTAAACAGAACAGAACAGAACAGAACATAACTTTATTCAAGAATATTGACTTGAAAACATATGTTTCATCGTCAAAATACAACATATTTAAACATAAATGAGTACGAACAAATTAAAGGTAGATAATTATACAGTTTTTAAAACTCTCTTTTCATGAAAATATGAATAGACACATATATTTAGATAAATAACACAAAATAGGATAATACATATTTACATATATTTAGATAAATATCAAGTTTTCAACACTCTCTTTTGATGAAAATATAAATGGACACATATAACATCTACAGTATAGAATAATACACAGATATATATATAGGATAATATATAAAGATACTGAAAATACTTTTAGCGGAAATAATGCATGGTAATGCATGTCATTTCTTCTTATACAATAACATTATTTAATCTATTTTTTTCTTTCTTCATTAGCTTTCATGTAGTATATTCCAACGGCATTTAATGTGTTTTTTGAACTGTTTAACAACTGAATCAATTTTAACATACTAGGATTTTGGTAGTAATACATTTTATATATTGTTATCATCAAATATCAGGAGGGACGTGTTGAACGTAGACATAAATATATTAAGTTTAAAGACAATTGTCGACACTTCGAATAGCCAAATACAATGTCCAGTAACTTGGATCTAACCAATTTATTTGTCATTAAGAAGGAACTTTCTTAAACATTTGAAGATAAAGAACAAATGATTTATACAAATGTAAATGTTTCCAATAATGAAATAACACTGCTTACACGTGCAATAAGACTTAATTAAGTGCGGTTTACGTCACACTACCGCATCTAGAGCGATTGTCACTTTGTTTAAGTCTCTATTCAATATCTATTCTTAATATTAAATGAACAGGTCACGAAACACTAGAGAAAATAGAAAATTAACGTTAGGGGTCTTGCGAACAACTTAGATTCATGCCATTCTGCGCCTGCGAGCATTCTACTACGGATATGTGCAATCCATTTGTTAGACACACAAACACTCGACAAGACTCTTAACATAACACTGAGTATAATTGCTTGCAATCGAATCCTCATTTCATATACAATGTATAAATAAATAAATAAATATCTGATAACACTCAAATAGCATGTGTATCATTTTTTAAAAATATAGTTTACATTTATGTATATTTATATCTCTATCAATACAAATCAAAGCATGCAGTATGATTGTAAATCATAACAAATAGTTATTATATAAAGCTTTTTTTTCATTTAATGTCTTCAACTATTACCTGCTATTGGAGACGTGGAAAGGAATGAGGTAAACTATATTATAACTCGGTCGTCTTAACGCTTTTCAACATATACAAAGTCTACGGCAGGCATTTTTGAAGACATCGAGGAATGAATATAGCAATTCTCTATAACTTACAGTGTTTCATGTAATAGAGTTGACAACATCGTGCAACAGAGGAAATTGCAGATTGTGAGAAGATAATTACTCCATAATAAATTAATGCAATGTTTACAAAAGTCGTCTGCTGAAAACTCGTCGAACACGTATGCCTGTGGGAAAAGGTTACGATGATTGTGTCTATTATGTCGATCTATTGTTTAAATGACAATAGACACAGGGCGATTATTCCAACCCTTCGGTTAGACTGAAACCACTTTCTAAACTGTATGTACTGATTGATTAGAGGAAATAATTATGTATCCTTCAAAAAGACATCGGCTTTGGAAAAAAGTCGATCCCAGAATGCCCTATTTACATTCTGCTTGTGGAATATCTATTAAAAATACTGATATGTGTTTATCACATAAATACCCTTATTTTCAAGTTGAGAACACATCACGGAACAACGTTATCATACACGTGTGATAACAAAAACACGTCATACACGCAACTACTGATGACATCATTTTGACCTTTATCTTTATTATGTTTATTGTTAAGTTGTTAAATTTTACACATTGAAAAATGCAAAAAACGTTATTTTGAATAGATAACGAGTCTTAATTGTTTAAAACATTGTTGTTGTTTTTTCTTCTTATTGAAAAATGATGAGGACTACTTTTGTATGCGGTGAATCACAAGTTCTTATGAAGAATATGTTATTCGGTCTTTGTTTTGATGTTGTCAATATTTCTCATTAAAACATACTGTTTGGGTGATAAAAAGAATCCATCACTCGTTTTTCTTTGGAGAAGACTTTTTAAATTCGTCTCGAAAAAGAGAGTTATTAACCTCGCCAAGAGGCTCGGTTAATAACCGTCTTTTTCTAGACTCATTTAAGAAATCTTGATCTTCAAAGAAATCTCATGATGGATCCTATATGTCTGTCCGTACAAATGTGTCAAGAGGACTAAATATAAGGAAAAATATATTATCCTATATACCATTGACAGTTTTATTATTTGAGATATAGTGCCTTTGTCCCTAATGACTCTTATGTTTATCATATACCTATTTACTGAAGTGATAAATTCAATTTACATACAGATATCTGATATAAGGTAAGCGAACAGTTATATTTCCACCTTGGACTAAACATTCGTGAGCAAAATAAGTACCTCCTCACTAAATGTGTCAATTAGTATATGAAAGGATCGTCAGTCGATATTATTGTTGAACCTTACTTATTTAAAACGATGAATGTCGACAACCGTTGATATCTTATGACAAGCGTTGAGATTTCATCCTGATCCCATCCCCTCCAAAATGTTGGGGCCGATCTGAGAATTAAACTGTTTGTTATTCAGATTGATTTTACTTTTGCAAGAAATGGGCAGGAAAACAATAGTTTGCAAACATATTGCTAACAAAGATTAAGCATGTAACACTAATTTAGCGTGCGAAGAGAAAAAGTTCTGCAATTCGATATGAATATTGTGATTTATGTATAGATTTAACCTTTCGCATATTTACAAGAAATCCACTGCGGAAGCCAATGAAAAAAGCGAATTATGGCCCTTTTTTTACTTAGAATTTTGGTTAAGTTTTTTGTACCAATTCACTTTTTAGTTCACCAGAGCACAAAGTGCTCAAGGCGAGTTTTTTTGATCGCCTTTTGTCCGTCGTTCGAAGTCCGTCGTCATTATTTGCTTGTTAACACTCTAGAAGCAACATTTTGCATCCGATCTTCATGAAAGTTTATCAGAACATATATCTCGATCAAATCTAGGCCTTGGTCCTGTTGGGTCAAAAACTAGGACACTAGGCCAAATTTAATGAAAATCTTCTTAACACTCTGTAAGCCGCATTTTTGACTTGAACATGTTGAAACTTTGTCAGAATGTTTGTCTTAGTTATATCTAGACCAAGTTTGAATATAGGTTATTTCGGGTTAAAAACTAGGTCACTAAGCCAAAATGAAGGAAAATCTTGTTAACACTCTGGAAGCCACATGTTAAACTTGAGCATGTTGAAACTTTGTCAGAAAGTTTGTCTTGATGATATCTAGGCCAAGTTCGAATAGGGTCATGTCCGGTCAAAACTAGGTCACTAGGCCAAATTTAGGAACAATATTGTGAACACTCTGGAAGCCACATTTTTGGCTTGAACATGTTGAAACTATGTTGGAATCTTTGTATTATTGATATCTAGGCCAAGTTCGAAAGACTTGAGCAATTTCGAATATAGGTCATGTCGAGTCAAAAACTAGGTCACTTGGCCAAATTGTAGAGCAATCTAGTTAACACTATAGAGATCGCATTTTTGATTTGAGCAGCTTGAACTTTTTTCAGAAAGTTTGTCTTGATGATATTGCCATTGGTGTTGAAAGAGTTATGTTTTAAATAGCCCATTCTCAGGTGAGCGATTCCAGGGCCTCATGGCCCTCTTGTTTTCAAAACCATTAGAGATTTAGCTTATAAACTTACAATACTTATTTATCATCTTTACCTCCTTCAACAGACAAGGGTACATAAATATGTCAAGTTTTGTTTAAGAACTATGGCCCTTTTTCGATTTATAATTTTGGTTAAGTTATTCAGACCAAATCAACTTTTTTCAAAACAATTAGAGATATAGCTTAAACACTTACAAAAGTCTATTTACCATCATAACCTCCACCAACAGCCAAGAGTGCATAATTCAGTCTAGGTTTTTATAAGAATGATGACTCCTTTTTTGACTATTGCCCAAACAAGTTTTGTTTTATTGGCAAGCACAAAAAAGTCAAGCATGCTGTCCTTCGACAGCTTTTGTTTACTTACCAATGGGCATTCAATGAAACTTCGCATTGTTTTTGAGCTCTGTGAGTGTGTTTCACACAAAATTGAGAAAAAAGTCTTCAAATAATGGATACTCAGTTTACTATTAAGGTTCAGCAATAGATGAGGATAATTAACATGCACTTTAAATACTATTTCAATGAAAATTCATTCAAATTATTATCATAAATACTTTGTGTAGACGAGCATGTAAATACATCTTGGTCCGTAAAAGCTCTACACTATTTTGATATTCTGTAACTTGTAGTATAGACGGCGAAGTACATTTTTTTGTTGAAAACAGTTTATATGTTAGAGGCAAATAGTGTCATGTGGAAATATGTCCATATATTAAGTGAGAGATTGTCTATTCAATATGGGGGGGGGGGGAAGGTCCATGTATTGTGTTGAACACTTTCAAAAATAGTCAGCGATTCATGTATTATGAGGTAATGAGTATGTTAATACTCTTTGATTAGTTTTCCACATAATAAAGGTGTTAAATAGTTGGAGTTATTTTAATTTTTATTCCGCCAATGGGTGGGATATTAAAATGTCATGGTCTTTCAGATATAGAGTATAGATGGAGAGTGCGGGGGGTAGGTGTATTTGCTGAAAAAAATGCTTTAGTTATGTTTTCACCGAGCACCTGTATACAGTTTAAATAGTACAGCAGACTGTATGCGTATTGTGTGGAAATATGTCCATATATAACATGGAGGTGGGTGAGACAGACTGTCAACATATAATGTCGAAATATGTCCATATATTGAGTGGAAGATAGTATGGTAGACAGTATGTGTATAATGTGGAAATATGTCCATATAATAAGTGTAAGATGGTGCCCAGACAATCTGTGTATAATGTGGAAATATGTCCGTATATTAAGTGGAAGATGGTGCGCAGACAGTTGTGTATAATGTGGAAATATGTCCCTATTTAAAGTGGAAGATGGTGTGCAGACAGTCTGTGTATTATGTGAAAACATGTCCATATATTAAGTTGAAGATTGTGCGCAGACAGTCTGTGTATTATGTGGAAGTATGTCCATATATGTGTCTTATGTGGAAATATGTCCATATATTAAGTGGAAGATTGTGCGCGGAAAGTCTGTGTATTATGTGGAAATATGTCCATATATTAAGTGGAAGATGTCGCAGACAGTCTGTGTATTATGTGGAAATATTTCCATATATTAAGTGGAAGATGGTGCCCAGACAGTCTGTGTATTATGTGGAAATATGTCCATATATTAAGCGGAAGTTGGTGCACAGACAGTCTGTGTATTTTGTGGAAACATGTCCATGTATTGAGTGGAAGATTGTGTGCGGACAGTCTGTGTCTTATGTGGAAACATGTCCATATATTAAGTGGAAGTTGGTGCGCAGACAGTCTGTGTATTATGTGGAAATATTTCCATATATTAAGTAGAGGATTCTGGAGATGTTGTCTAACTACCATTTCGTCTAACTGATACTATAGAGTAAATGGGGTAGATATTTCGTCTTACTTATCGATTATAGTACAATATAATGTAATGGAATAAAATAATTATATATCATTCCGTCACTCGTCAATTCAAAGAAGAACAGTAGAAGTCGTTAAAGATTAGCGACGGCTTCTTTTCTTACATGAATTATACCTTTTCCAAGTTGTCGACTCAATCAGGTTTATGGGAATAGAATAATTATATCACATTCAGTCACTCGTCAATTCAAAGAAGAACAAAAGAAATTGTTAACAATTAACGACGGCTCCTTATTAAGTGGAAGATGGTGCACAGACAGTCTGTGTATTATGTTGAAATATGTCCATATATTAAGTGGAAGATGGTGCCCAGACAGTCTGTGTATAATGTGGAAATATGTCCATATATTAAATGGAAGATGGTGCACATAATTATAAGCTACTAGCATACGCTCATCGACATAAGCTACTACCTGCATTATACGTTCAGTCATCATAAGTTTTTGATATGACAAGGTTTCTGTTTCACTGACACCTTCTGTTTTTTTGCATGACCTGGCACTGCTTATATCGTCATTCTATGTACAAATATTATTATTATTAACAATATATTTCTATCTATAAAAAATATAAACAGACAGTGATTGTCTCGGCAGTAATATGTGCACGTACTGACTCAGATAGTCTTTATTGTACGTTTAGTCAATAACACATCGAAAAATGTCTTAATATACGCATATTGTACCCAATTACATCCCAAAGAGTCATCATTGCCAACATATTGACCAACATCTCGAAGAGTCTTCATTGTACGCAAGTACAGACCAGAGAGTCACACTTATACGCAGATTTAGCAACACAACGAAGAGTATTTATTGTACGCAATTACACATCAGAGATTAATTATGATATGTATATTTAACAACACAACGAAGAGTCTTCATTGTACGCAATTACACATCGGAGAGTCTTTATTGTACGCAATTACACGCTACAGAGTCATTATTGTACGCAAATTTAGCAACACAACGAAGAGTCTTTATTGTATGCAATTACAAATCAGAAAGTCATTATTATACAGATATTTAACCATACAACGAACAGTCTTCATTGTACGCAATTACACATCAAAGAGTCTTTATTATACGCAGATTTAACAACAAAACGAAGAGTATGACGTAGAACCTGGGCAACTTATGGGAAAAACTTTCCTTTTCCATTGTCAAACGTTCCACTAAATCAGACAGTATTTTCTTTTCACCTGGTATTCATCAAGTTCTAGCATTACTAGTATCTACGCGATAATACAATATAATATTAACACATTTCTGATACTAAAATTAGCAAACTTCGTCTATATGCTGTTTAAAGTGATTTGGTCTTAGGGACATTTTTCAGAATGTAAACAGATGTATTTATAATATGTTATGTATTATGGGCCTAAGTACTTCTGAATAAATATTGTCATTGTCATTGTCACTCTATGCTATTAATACTACTACTACTACTACAACTACTGATAGTACCACTACTACTTCTACTACTACTACTACTACTACTACTACTACTACTACTACTACTACTACTACTACTACTACTACTACTACTACTACTACTACTACTACTACTACTACTACTACTACCACTTCTACTACTACTACTACTACTGCTGCTACTACTATTACTGCTACTACTACTACTACTACTACTACTACTACTACTGCTTCTACTAATACTACTACCACTACTACTTCTACTACTACTACTACTACTACTACTACTGCTGCTACTATTACTACTACTACTAATACTACTACTTCTACTACTACTACTACTACTACTTCTACTACTACTACTACTACTTATTATACTACTACTACTGCTACTACTACTACTAATAATAATAATACTACTACTTCTATTACTACTACTACTGCTGCTTCTAACTTCGACCGCGACATTATCATTTCAAATAAGTGTTTTTAAGTATTTTCTCGGCCTTAACACAAACTCTTTACCTAATGTGCTCCTACTTGAAAATACTTAAAAACACTTATTTGAAATGATAATGTCGCGGTCGAAGTTAGAAGTAAGTATGATGTTCTTTGAATATATCACGGAAAACACGACACTCTGTTTCCTGTTGAAACAATAGATTAACGAAGCTGGATAAAAAAGACAAAGTTAATAGTTGATGTGTATGTATATGTGCTATATCCATGCTGACATAGTACTTTTATTGCTATCTTGCTATGCCCAGCTATATGTAACACGATGAAAAACCTCATTCGGACACGGGTCTAAAGACACTGGTGAAAATAGGAAATTAACTTCAAAGATTTTGTGAACAACGTAGATCCAACCCATTCTGCGACTATGCGCATTTTCAATCCTTTCGGTAGTGGCACAAGCATTCGGAAAGCCCGTTTAAAAAGCACTGAAGCAGATCACAAATCCATTCTTTTTACAAAAACAAACAATGACCCCAATCGAAGACAGAAACTGTAAATGTTGAACTGTTGTAAATATCCATAAACGAAAGTATAATTATTGAATAGGGTTATTAGCAACTACAACTTTTGCCAAAATGTGTTCACACGTTGTCTGTTACAAATACGTTTATGCGTCTGCAGACGGAAAAAGGTTGAATGAACAGTGCCAAAAGCCCATTACTTATTTATAATGTATAAAATACAATGTCGTTCAATTTAGCATGTTGCTATTCCACGTAAACATTTTCTAAATTAAATCAGTTCTATTTAACACTCACTATATATACTTGTACAGTCACCAACTTCCTGCTGCATTATATATACCGGTAACTTCCACCAATGGATCATTGGCTTTGTAGTTATGTATGCGTAGGTTAGTTTTTTCAACAATCGTTCTGTTATATGATTGCTTTGTTGCAAGACGACTAAGTCGCCAGGTTGGTACTATGTAATACTATCTTTATCCTTTCCGACAACATGCAGCAGCATTTCAATGTATCTGCAACATATGGTTTTAGAAAAGAGTGTGACCAAAAGCAAACTATTTTGTAATGAGCAATCCGTTCTGTTGCCTCAGTGTTTTCGATCTAACGATATTTTATTTACATTTATAGACATTTACCATAGAATTATCTCGGTGTATTCAAAGACGTCTGCGAAACATGTTTCATGATTTTTTTATTTGGATCTAACGCCATTTATAACAATGTCCAACCATATCACAAATTGTTCAAGCAACTGGCTGTTATTTCTCATAAACTATTAGTAAATGACGAATGTTGTGTGTCGCATAGACCTTTGGTAAACATCAGAAAGATTGTTGGCCATGCTTGGATCTAAACTTATAATCTCTAGGTTTACAACCCGCGTCACTACCGGGGATCGGTGTTGTATGTGTGCGCAAAGATTGATTGCAATAATTAAGGTATTTGCTATCGCTGCTGACGAATGGCAATTTTAACAGCAATATATGCACAAGTTGACGGACTGTTTTAACAAACTTGTGAAAATACTCTTTGAAAAGTGTAGATCTTGAACATAATGTGAGGTTGCATAGGTTGATTTGGATCTATACTGTTCACATAAGAAACCTTGTATTTTTTGCAATGCATACACATGTAGACTCATAATAACTTGTTCAATAGTTCATTGTCTGTGCAAATAGCTAGGTCTAGGATTGCCCGACAAACATTCTGTTTGTGGAATATTTGTTATAAGACATGTCATAAGTATGTGTCGTTGAGCAGAAGTTTGGCATCATCATGTCTTATGAGGGATTCGTTTGTATGGTGTATTGTGCCGCTTTTAACAATATATCAGTTGTATCAAGGTGTTTCCTGGGAAATTTACAAAGGTTCTACTGGTTCATTTTTCCATTTACCATAAGCTCCCTGGAGAGAAAGCCATTACTACAATGTTAAATTAGTTTGTATTACCGGATTGTATGAGGGATTATAGTAGAGTGTCCAGCATACCATTGACAGTGTAGTAAATTAACATATGGTGCCTTGGTTCGTCTGTTTATTGAATATATACTCACTAATTTTGTATATAAATGCATACTGCTATCTGATGTAAGACAAATGGAAATTGATACTTTCATCTGAGAGTAACAAATCGTCAGAACACTGCTGTATGAAGGAAACAAATAAGTGTCCACTAAATTTATAACTATATAACACAAATGGTATATTATGTCTTCCAAAGGGATGAAGGTGAGTAAAATACTGTATATCATTAAAACACTTAAATTATCGAACATATTTGAAAATAAAACGTCTCTAAACAAATTCACAATTTAAACCCTCGCTCGCTAACCTCATATTTTGCAAATCATTGATAAACCATGTTCAGTTTGCATCCAGATCGGACACCAAAATATGGTTATGCTGATCTGTGATCTACTCTGTTTGACACTCAGATTGATTCTATTTCAGCATTTAAACCAAACATTAAGAGTGTAGTAGACGACATCAAAGCACATAAACAATATCAAGTGTTTTTATTCGAGGTGTATAATATGACAACTATGAGTTCATATAAGCAAAGCTATGTAAATTATCTATGAATTAAAGTTTACATGTACTTATTGACGTGAGTTGAAAACATTGTGACAATGGGAGAAAGGACTCATTATAACCAATATATTCTTTTGACAAAATATGTTCAACAGCTATAGAAGCTATAGAAGCGTAAACAAATGTCTACTTTTTTTGGATAGGGTAAGTTTCGCCTGGCAATCTTAACTTTTATGTATTATCCTCAACGTTCTTAATACGATAAAAAAAACCATAAATGGCTTTATTCGCTCATAGGTAACAGGTGTGAGATTTTTTTTTCAGAAGCTATGAAGCTTTCTGAAGTGACCCAGGCAAAATCCATAGGAGTTGCTATTCTGGTTATGTATAACATGCAGACAAAATCAAGTGCGATCGTTCAGACGTAAAAGACAAATTAAAAATTATTGTTAATTCCAAATTCGGTGTTCAAGGTTATAAGGTAAAAAAAGAACTGAGAAAAATGCGTGGATCTGTGTATGAAATACTTTGTTTCCGTTCGTCAAAATAGCCGACTAGTACCGTACTAATCAAGGGGAACTAGACGCACGCCATTTACCTGAAATATCGTCAAACTGTTTGTCTTCATAATATCTGGATCAAGTTCAAATATATGTCATACAGGGTTAGCAACTAGGTCACTACGCCAAATTGAAGAGAAGCCTTGTTAACATTGTAGAAGCCGCATGATTTGCTTCAGCAGCTTGAAATTTGATTATAATTATGAGCTGAATAATATCAAGGCCAAAATTCAAGTTCGAACATATATCATGTTTTGTCTAAATGTAGGTCACTATGTCAAATTGACGGAAAATATTGTTAACACTTTAGAGGCAGCTTTTTTTGCGTTAGAAATTTAGTCAGAATGTTGACTGTTATGATGTAGAGGTCAAGTTCAAATATGTGTCATATTGGGTCAGAAACTAGGTTACAAGGCCAAATCAAAGGAAAATCTTGTTAACTCTGTAGAAGACGCATTTTTTGATACAGTATATTGACATTTGATGAGAATGTTCATCTAAATGATATCTAAACCAAGTTCGAATATGGTTTATGTAGGTTCAATATGTCTATATTTGAAGAAACGTTTCCTATATAATTTACAAAAATATATTTTGTTTTTAATGCAATTTCTAATGCATTGTATGTATGCATTACCCCCTAAATTCTTGACAAATAAAGAAAGGTCATTGCATATGCTCTTGTTAACATTACAACCTGGGTAGTATCAACATGCATTATGTACGGTCGGTTTTCTCATTATCGACCAATATGTTTGCAATGACGACTTCATTACATTCTTTAGGAATTTCATAACACCCCCGCAACGTAGCACTTTAAGGAATTTAATATAATTTAGGTACCTGGTTTGACCTAAACAGTTAGTAAATCTCTAGCATACCAGCAATCTTTGCTTAGTTATGTACATATAAATCTCTATGTGAAGGTGTCAACGGTTTTGAATGTTTTTGTTCTTTTCATATTTCTTTCATTGTATTCTACTTATCGAAGGCGTACTTATGAAATTATATAAACGTATTAACTAAACAACAAGTGCTTGTGTGATTTTATATTATATTTGTTTTAATTATTTCATTTATCCTTTTTATACAGTTTTACCTGTTATTAACCTTCTGCAAAATAAAGAAGTTGTAATAACTTAAATTATTTGTTTCTGCTATTTGCCATATATTCTAAACGTGATTTATTCATAACTTGTCGTAACATCACTCTAAAATCACCTTACAGCCGTACTTCCAGTACTTTGATAATAAGTATGCATTTCCATCCTCTCTTCATCACCAGGCGCATACCCAGGCATACGCCAATGTGTAAAATTAGTCAGGAAATGTAAAGTAAATACATTAACAACTGAAGGCTGAGAGTGGTGTGGCTTTTCATCTAAATATGTCAATAAATATGCACGTGGATAGAGCTAGCCTAGTTTGTGTTTTCAGCTGACCAAATTGACTACTTGAGTACACAAACATGCAATGTAAGATTTCAAACTTTTCCCTATGGAAAATGCCCGGACACCCCATCCTTGTATGTGTGTATACTCGATTTTCACCCAGTTACACCCCTGATTACCCATAGAAAAATCAGGGCTTTATGATCATCTTTACCCAATTCCTGACTAAGACCCCTGATGTAAATGTTGTATTTTTATTTTCAGTAAGATTAAAAAATGAGAGCTCTCACAGCTTTTGCAGTAGGTCTTGGTATAGGTTTGAGTAGTGGTGCAGTCTATATGTTGATCAGTAATAAACGAGGTAATTTTTTGTATTGAATAAATGATACTTCTTTGATAATTAATTTACATAATTAATCAAACAACTGATAAATTGTCTTTGTTACACCTCTTTCCCTGACGCAAAAGACATTGAAGCATTTGCTGCAGATGACTTTTGAAAACATTCTGGAAAAAGGAAAAAATGTTAGTCTCGCAATTTCTCCTTTTCCCACAATATTTTCAACTCTGTTAAGAAATAATATTACTGGATGTTAAAATAATTTTCTCATATGTTCTCAAAACAAGCAACTCTAAAAAATTATCATATCAGGAACTGAACAGAACAGAACAGAATTTTATGAACGTATACATATAAATATATCTTGTTACATACAAAACATGTTTTATTATGCTTCCTGAAAAAAAATCGGCGAGTATGTAATCGCTGATTCGTCTGTCAGTCTGTTTGCTTGTTTGTCTGTCCCGCTTTTGTCCAGACTACTAGTTTTTCTCAGCAACTACTGACATGAAGTCAATGAAACTTTATGGGAAGCTTCACTAGCAAGAGGAGATGTGTATAGTATCTCCTCGTTCTAATTCTTTGAGTTTATACAGAGTAATTGCCCTTTTAATTTTTATATAATAAGACATCGGAGAATTCTTGTCAAGGATATTTCTCAGCAATTACGTACTAGAATTCAATGAATCTTTATGGAAAGCTTCACTAATAAGAGGAGATGTGCATACTATCACCACGTTCCAATTCGATGAATTTTTACAAAGTTATTGCCCTTTTAATTTATATATAATAAGACATCGGAGAATTCTTGTCCGGGCTGTTTCTCAGCAATCACGGACTCGAATTCAATGAAACTTTATGGAAATCTTCACTAACAAGAGGAGATGCACATTCCAACTAAATGACTTTTTACAAAGGTATGGCCCTTTCAATTTCTATATAGTATGATATTCGACCATGCATGTCCGGGATATTTCTCTGCAATTACCTGTTGCTACATATAGTACATTATAATGTTTTATATGCTTTTGAAACATTCGAAAAATTAGTTCAAGTTTGCAAATTTCTTTCTAGAACATTTTAAAAAGAATCAATTTATGTGTAACTGTCAAAAACAAATTTTCAAATTAAATTTTATATGTTCAGTTATTACTGAGTTTAAATATGGCCTATGGAAATTGTAGGCAAGCATACAGACAAAGAACAGAAGCCAGTCAATTCAGAAGAGAGGCATACATGCAAACAGGTATACCGTATAATACAAAACTATTTTTTTAAACAAAATTTAATCAATGGCTGAAACACGAAATGGTTATTCATAAATTACAAGCAGGTACATTGTAGTTATAACCATTTCACGCTGAGCAATCACATTACAAGACATACCTGTCTATTCAGACAAATCTGTCTATAGTCTTTAAAGAAAAAATATCTAACTATGTACTAACTGTTCAATTGTAACTGCATTTACCCCTTTCCCGCATACAACACAATGGAGGCGTTTTAGCTCACCTGTGCACAAAAAGGTGAGCTGTTGTGATCACATTGTGTCCGTCATATGTGCATCATCAACAATTGCCTTGTTAATACTCTACAAGAAACATTTTACATCCAATCTTCATGAAATTTTATCAAAAATATACATTTCCAACAAATGTTGGCAACGTTGAAACTTGGTTTTGTGAGATTTAAAATTAGGTCACAAGGTCAAATTAATGGAATATCATGATAACACTCTGGACGCCTTATTTTTAATTACGCATGTTGAAACGTCTGAATAATTGTCGTGATGAATTCTATGCCAAATTTTAATGTAGGTCATGTCCGGTCATAAAATAGGTCACAAGGCCGAAATGAACACTCTAGAGACAACACATTTGCTCCAGAAGCTTTTAACTTTATCAGAATTATTGTCTTAATGGTATCTAGGCCAACTTTAAATATGGGTATTGTCTGATCAAAATCTAGACCAAATTGAAGGAAAATATTTGTTTGTGGTGTTTTGATGATATCTAGGTCAAGTTTAGATATAGATCATGTCAAAACCTAGGTCACTAGACCAAATTGAAGAAAATCTTGTTAACACCCCAAGAGACCACATTATTGCTTCAGCAGCTTGAAATTGTGTCTCGATGATATATAGGGCAAGTTATATATCGGGAATACCGGGTCAAAAAGTAGGAAATCTTGTTAACACTCTAGAATCGTATGTTTAATTTCAGCATGTTAAAACTTTGTCAGAATGGGTGTTTTGATAATATATAGGCTAGGTTTGAGTATGGTTTTATTCCAGCACAAAAACTAGGTATCTAGGCAAAATTGGAGGCAAAAACATGTTAACACTCTAGTAATAGCTTACCTGACCAAAACAAGAGTTATATTTATTGACTCTGTGGTTTGCATAACTCAGGTGAGCAATCCAGGGACATCATGGCTGTCTTGTCTTTTAATAGATTTGAAAACATTGTAGCAAAAGGGGGGAAATTGCTCATTCTGAGCAGTTTCTTCTTTTGCCGCAATGTTCTCTTAAGTTGTCAGAAGCATCAGTAAGCATCTGTGGGTGGGCAAGGGTTAAAAAGCATTTATCATAGGAGAAATATTTATTTTTGATTATATTTGTTATAAATAGGCATATTGTTCATGAAATCAACATATAATCCCTTCCTCTCCACATGCTAGCTGCATAAGAAGTCCTCTTGAAGTTCTATGTTAAACAATTTGTATAAATATGTTCCTAATCAAGCTAAAATAGTTTAATATGCAATCTTATTTCAAATGAGTTCTTCATATCATTCCGTCTTTACACAGATTAAAAAAAGTATTATTGGGTCTATATTTTGTATGAAAACATCAGAGTAAACAGTTGTAACATATAAATATTTGGATTTATATTTTGGACAAAGAGTTTAAAGCTATATGGGAAAAGGAGAAACTTTCTGTTTTGAAAAAGTTCTCATTTTTTTTCAATGTTTTCAAAAGTTATCTGCTGGATAAGATTCCAGAATTTCTTTGATAAACAATTTCAGGCTCAATATGTTGAACCTAGACAAGATCAAGTTGAAGCCATTGAGAGACAGTTTTTTAAAGGAATAGACAAAAAACTTAATTTGAACGAAGGACAGATGAATCAGCTGAAAACCTTACTAAAAAGGTTGTGTGATGAAAATGAAGACCTGTTTGAAAATTGTCATAATCTGCAGGAAATTTTAATGAGTATGAAGGAAGTCCATCTGATAACTGCCGGAAGGTACGAATATATAATATAAATATATATATATATATTAAAGCCTGATTTGGAATTTGTGAATGGGATAAGTAAATAGTGTTACCCTTTCCCACAATAAACAAATCTGTGGCAGATGTATTTGAATGAATGAATGAATGTATATTGTTTTATGGCGCATCGACAGCTAATGTAATTTAGCGCGCAATTAAATTTAATTATTCATGATCCCTGGGTAAACAAACCAGTACTAGGCTAGAAAATGTGCCTTGCCCAAGGGCACTCCACCATGACCGTAGTGCCGCGACTGGGGATCGAACCCGGGACACCCGGTTTCGAAATCCCCGACGCTAACCACTCGACCACAGCGGATTCGCAGATGTATTTGAAAAGATCTTTGCATAATTATGGAAAAGCTGTATAAATGACAGTATAATTATTTCAATAGGGTTGAAAACACTGTGGTTAAAGAAAAAATGGCTCATTATGAATGAAAAATGGAACTTTTCCGTGATTGAAACTGTACATTAAATAAAGTTGAAAACCTTATAGGAAAGGGAAGAGTTGTAATTCATCATATAAAAAATGTTTTCAAAAGTTTTCTGCCGAGATTTATTTCAATATGCTTCAAGATGTGTCTGTTTGTTAAGAAACATACACACATTAATTAATAACAAACCATGTATATGAAGATTAGAGAAGATGGATTCACTATATATATTTCTCTGTTATTTCACAGATATAGACTTATAACAGCCATTTTAACCGAAGCAGGTATAGATGCCATTCCTGTTACTTGGCACATAGAGCAACTTACTACAGCAATTGAAGATGTCACTAAAGGAGATGAACCAAAAGGTAAATTTAAATTCAAGAGAGAGATTTACATATATTTTCAATCCTTTTATTTGTTATGTATTGATTTTTTTTATTTAAGCAAACATTTCACTGCAATATTTACAAACTTTGTTTTCTGGCAAATAATGTCTCAACTTATGGGTGTTAAAGAAAGGCTGAGTTTGCCAAACTATTTTTTTTTCTGGTAAAACATTTGTTTACAGTAATATTACAAATGTATCATATTTTTTCCATTTTACAGTATTTGAATCATATCCGTACGAATACGATGCTGTGATAATTCATTGTGAGGAAGATCGAGATATGGTGAAAGTCTTCATCAACGACTCAAAAGACACATTGCATATTCCAGATCTTTCCCTATGCTTATTTGAGGAATTCGATATTGCTCTACCTAATCTGCAATCCATCATAAATGTGTTCTTGCGTGCTAGATATGTGTATGTCTTTGTCACACCCAAGCTTACAAAGGACAGGTTATCTAGATTTATGACTGGCATGGCTCTAACTGATAGCCTTCAAGATAATGAAAGGAAGTGGAGAATTATTCCCATTTGGGCTACTAAAAGTATTGTCAAGATCCCAGAATTGGAGCAATTGTCTGGATTGAAATACTGGCAATTCTTTGATCAATTGCATAAAGATACTTTTCTGAATACCTATACAAATCATATTCTGCAGGGTCGCAAAACAATAAATCAAGCCAGGGATAGACGTGTACAATAGCTTACATGATGTGTAAAAGTGTAACATGAGACAAATTGTACATAGCTTTTAATACATAGTTGACAATAAACAGGGGAAAAGGAGAAATTGTTCATTTTGAACACTTGTCTGTGTAAGTAGGTGTGTCGGTCTTGTTGACCATATCTATGTCACTCTATAAGACCACCATTATATTATGAATGTTTAAATAAGTTGTTGGTACTTCATGATTATCATTACGAAAAAGATAAGTTTGTCACAATCTAGCGTTTGAAATTTCATTGTTAATGTTTTTTTACAGCACATTTATGCCATTTTGGCAAGGAGAAATCAGATGTGTATGATTTGTGTAGTACACCTCTTCTGAAGATCTCAAACTTTTTTTAGCTAACAAGAGCACGAAGTTTGTGATCTCTTTCTATCAGTCGTTCGTCGTCAAAATTTGCTTGTTAACAGTCTAGAGGCAACATTTTGCATCCAATCTTCCTGAAAGTTTATCAGTATATACGTCTTCAGTAAATCTAGGCTAAGTTTGAAACTGGGTTACTTGGAATATGGGTCCTATCAGGTCAAACAAACAGAATCACAATGTCAAATCTTGTTAAAGCCATGGTCACACTTACGTTCATGCACGTAGTTGACCGTAGTTCATTTGAAACGTAGTCTGCCGTAGTGTTACTACGGTCAACTAGGTTGAAGTACGTTCGAACATAATGGCTAGGGTTAACTAGGGTATCACTACGTGTAGCTACGGACAACTACGTTGAACTACGTGTGAACTACGGTGAAGTAGGGTCAAATACGGCCAACTAGGTAGAAGTACGGTGAAGTAAATTCGAGCATAATGGCTAGGGTTAACTAGGGTATCACTACGTGTAGCTACGGACAACTACGTTTAACTACGTGTGAACTACGTTCAAGTAGGGTCAATTACGGTTAACTAAGGTCAACTACGTTCAAACTACGGTCACAGTAGGGTCACACCAACGTACTTAACCGTAACCAATTTTTGAACATGTTGAAAAATTATGTGCTTACTACGGGCAAATCATAAGTTCAAACTACGTTCAATACTACGTTGAACTACGGTTATCTACGTGTAACCACGTTCAACTACGTTTCATACGTTCAACTACGGCCGACTACGGTCATTCCCCACTACGGTCAACTACGTATGGTGTGACCACGGCTTAACACTCTGGAAACCGCAATATTTGTCTGGATGATATCTAGGCTAAGTTAGAATATGGGTAAGGTCAGGTCAAAAACAAGCTCACTAGGTCAAATTGAAGGAAAATCTTGTTAACACTCTGGAAGATGCATTTTGGGCTAGAGCATGTTGAAACTTTGTCAGAACGTTGGTATTGATGATATCTAGGCTAAGTTCGAATCTGGGTAATGTCCGGGTCATAAACTAGGTCATAAGGTCATATTGTAGAAAAATATTGTGGAAACTATAGAGACCGCTTTTTAGCTCACCTATGCACAAAGTGCAAGGTGAGCTTTTGTGATCGCTCACCGTCCGTCGTCCGTCGTTTTTTCCTACAAACGACTTCCCCTCCTACAATAATTACCAAATTAAAAAAAAAAAAAAGGAATGATCCTTGGGTGAATTTCTTTCAAACTTGTTCAAAGAATTTTATTCCATGCAGAACTTTAGCTGCGACGGCAACACAAAAGGGGAAAATTAACCAAAATTTAAAAAATCTTCTTGACTGAAAGTAGAAGGCCCATGCCTTTGATATTTTGTATGTAGCATTATCTAGTAAACCTCTACCAAGAGTGTTCAAATTATAGCCATGCGGTCAAAAATGACCCATTCCCGGGGGTACTTGTTTAACATAGACTCATATAGGGGAAAATCTTCTTGTCTAAAAGTAGAGGTCCCAGGCCTTTGATATTTGGTATGTGGCGTCATCTATTAGACTTCTACCAAGATTGTTCAAATTAGCCCTGGGTTAAAAAATAACCCCTCCCCGGGGGTCACTTGTTTGACATAGTTAGGGGATTTTTTTTAAAAATCTTCTTGTCTCAAATAAGAAGGCCCAGGGCTTTGATATTTGGTATGTAGCATCATCTAGTGGACCTCTACCTAGATTGTTCAAAATTTGCCCCTCCCCAGAGGTCACTTGCTTTACATAGACTCAGATAAGGCATAAACTTAAAAAGTATTCTCGTCTAAAAAATATTTGGTATGTAGCATCATCTAGTAGACCTCTACCGAGCTTCTTCAAATTATAGCCCTGGGGTCAAAAATGACCCCTCTCCGGGTGTCATTTGTTTTTCATAGACTCATATACGGATCTTTTTTTTTAAATCTTCTTGTCTAAAAGTAGAAGGCAAAGGCCTTTGATATTTTGTATGTAGCATCGTTATGGACCTCTACCAAATTTGTTCAAATTATAGCCCTGGAGTCAAAAATGACCCCACCCCGGGGGTCATTTGTTCTCCATAGACTTATAGATAATTCTTTTAAAAATATTCCTGTCTAAACGAAGAGGGCCCAGCCTTTTATATTTGGTAAGTAGTATCATCTAGTGGACCTATACATAGATTGTTCAAATTATAGTCCATTGTTTTAGGGGAAAAACGTAGAGGGCCCTGGCCTTTGTAATTTGGTATGTAGCATCATCTAGTGGACATATACCAACTATGTTTCAATTATAGCCATGGGATGAAGAATGAACCCTCCCTGGGGGTCACTTGTTTTACATAGATAGGGAAAAAACTTTATAAATCTTCTTGTCTAAAAAATATTTGGTATGTAGCGTCATCTAGTAGACCTCTACCAATGTTGTTCAAATTATAGCCCTGGGGTCAAAAATGACCCCTCCCTGGGGGTCACTTGGGTTTTCATAGACTCATAAAGTGGAAAGAACACTGAAAAAAAAAAGTTTGGTTAAATCAGGTGAGCGATATATGACCATCATGGTCCTCTTGTTTTTATACTTACAACTAGAAATGAATTAAAATGAAAAGAAAGGCAGGTCGTGTCAACCTGGCAATTAATACCTAGTCCAAATCAATAAGTAAAGAACACGCAAATAATTTCATTAACAGTTGTGTTGAGAAGTATTAACACTTCTCTGTATCAAACCGTTAAAAATCAATAAGCTTTGTCAAAAAATGCTTCCAGTCAACAAACATTGTCACCAGGTAAAAACCTCATATTGCCATTAGCACTGAAAGAGTTAAGTCTTAAAAAGCCCATTCTTAGGTGTGCAATCCAGGACCTCATGGCCCTCTTATTTCAATTACGTATATAATGTATATATATTTTTATTTCATAAAACCCTGTCTGGGAGTGTCAAAGTTTCATTGCATAAATATCATATATGACACTACTAGTTTGATTTACAACACTGAAACAAAACTATGAAAATGACGTCACGTCAGCGGTTTGACGTTATAATGTTAGTCACTTTGGCGCCAAATCCTGCCAATTTCATGTACATTCTTTTGAAAAACGTCTCATAATTTACTTTATATGATTAATAAAATATCTCATTTGTGTTTATTTAGTATCCCTTTTAATAAACCCGATAACAAAGCTGAATATGACACTTGCCAAAGCTCGCGGCATATCATCTTTGTAAACTAATAAACACTCATAAAATATTCTAGTTTTATGACAGTTCATTGATCTTTTCTCCTCTTATTGCTTCCTCAGTAATTTGATTTTTTTTTAGCATTTGTCCCTTTTAAAACAAATCTGCAACAGATGACTTTGAACACTTCTAGTGTAGTTGAAAATTTGAGAAAATCTCTATATATGATAGAATAATTATTGAATAAGATTGAAAACATTGAGGCAAAAGTAGAAATTGCTCATCAATTTTAGCTAAGTTATTAATATTTCAATGTTAGCATTTTTTGCATTAAAAACATCTGATTAAAAATCTATGTATGACAGAATAATTATTGAATAAGATTGAAAACATTGCGTTTTTTGCATTAAAAACATATGATTACAAATTTAGAGTATCTGAAAAATGTAATTATAAGTATACATGTACTTTTAATTAAAAGTTGAACATTTTGTATGGATACAACACTGTTTTGTTTATTGATCATTTTCTTAACAATTGTTTTTTGAATGTTTCTTTTTCTTTGTTTACAAATCTAGAAATGATAGCAATTTTTAAATCATGATGAATGAAAGTTTCCTTTTCATTAATAATGGGATTAGAATGTGTATATATGTTTTCAGGAATATCTTTTTTTCGGGGCGAGCATATAGTGATCGCTTCATCCGTTCATCCCGCTGTCTCTCTCGCTTCAATAACAAGAGAAGATTTTCATAATATCTCCATGTTCCGGTTCGATGATATTTCACTGAGTTATACCCCTTTTACTTTCTATATGAAATGACAGGAACACTTTGACGGGGCTATTTCTAAGCAACTACTGACTTGCATTCAATGAAACTTTATTGGAAGCACATTATCACAATATTCCTATTCAATGATTTTTCCCAGAGTTATAACCCTTATAATTTTTATCTAATTGGAAGCCACCTGTAGGGATGCTTAGAAATGTCGGACAAATTGAATGTTTAGACCTCCCAGCGTGACCACATGTCTTGATTTCTCGTTGTCCTTACTAAGTACATTAATTTAAGGTAATGACTTTTAAAACATCCCTTTTAAACTCTATATACATGTGTGAGTTTTACAAATTAAAATGTTGCCCTCTAGTTGAAACGTTAATGTTTATCAAACTTACTCATACGAATCACAAGAACAAAATCCTGGTATTTATTAAAGGGAGGTAATTTGAAGTATACGCACAATTTAACTAAGTGCACCAAATTTCCTCTCCTTTGCCCTGACACCTTTGTCTAATAATACACATGTATGACGATTTAAATAAACAATTCAAAGGGTATACAAATATTTAACATAATTAAACATTTAAATACATGTTCAACAGCTAACCGTTTCCCACTGTAGACTTCTTGTTCACAATTGTCATCGCAAAGTGCAGACATGAACATATATAAACCACAGAAATATCTGTTTCAAGAAAATTTTGCCGTCTAGTTGAAATTTCAATCTTTATCAAACTTATTCATACGAATCACAAGAAAAAAATCCTTTAAGTACTTAAAGGGAGGTAATTTGAAGCACGCACAATTTAATTAAGTGCAGCACAGATTTTTCCCATTTGGTCTGACACCTTTGTCTAATAATACACATGTATGACGATTTAAATAAACAATTGAAAGGAAATACAAATATTTAACAGAGTTAAACATTTAAATACACGTTCAACAGCTAACCGTTACCCAACTACAACAACGAATTTGGTAGAGGAAGTTCACGTTGTGCCGGGTTAGCTAGTCTCAATATAAAATCGCAAATATTATAAATATACTTATACACAAACGGACGTTTCTACATACAAGAACGGTTCATACTTAAATTTACGTTAATATGTTTGGTATATTGAAATGGGTGTTCCTGCGAGATTCAGAGTCAACAGCTTTAGTTGAAAACATTAGAAATGTTGAAATGCAATCATTTGTTTATAAATTTATGAATTTTATATTCATACCTATAAATTAGGGTATCTATAAACAATTAACGAAATGTGTACACACTCATCTTGGCTTTATTTTATTTTGATGTTTTTACTAATTTAAATAATAGTTTTCATTCATATAATTTCAATGTTTGTCAATCTTATTCATACGAATCACAAGGTAAAGATCCTGGTATTGCTTAAATGGAGGTAATTTGAAGTATTACAACAGTCTTCAAAAGTATAAATATATCAGCATTACCGTCTACAGTTTAAATTATTCTAATGTTTGTGGATTTAAATGTTCTTTTTTCTTATTTCTACATGTACAACGAATTATTGCGGCTTCTCTTTGGCGCTTTGCGTCAAACATTCGTCTTGTATGACTTAGGACAATTTTGTTTTGGCTATTTCTCAGAAACTACTGACTTGAATTTAATGAAACTTTATGGAAAGCTTCACTAAAAGAAGATATGTTCATATTATTAAAATTCCTCTGCCCTGGCTATACTCCGGGGAGCATCCATGGGTTCCACCGATATCTTGTTTCCAAAATGTTTCGAAAAGTAATCTGCTGCAAATACATCAAAAGCCATATTTTCTCCATAATTTGTGTAACTGGTTTGGTAACACTTCAAATAAATAAAGTGCATTCATGTACGTGACCAATTATTGACATGTATACAACATCAAAGTTCTTAAAGAGCAGAAACCTGGTGGCTATGTGTCAGCAAGATCTTTGACTCTTCATGTTTTTTTTATGAAAGTTCATTGCTAGCTGACTTTTAGCTAATCTGAGCATGAAGTGCATATGGTGAGCTTTTGTGATCGCTCTTTAATTGTCATTCTTCAACAATTTGAATAAGAAGATAATGCAGTAAACTGTTCATAAAGTTTGTACAACTCCTGGTAATATGACTCTTGTTCTGACCTAATTATTTAGGTATTTAATTGATATATCATATTTACAGGTTACTTGAGAATTATATACTAATAATTATTTTTTTATCTCAACCACTAGTTATTCTTTATTACCCTGATAACTCATATACTCCCTCACCCCTCTTTTCTTGATAAATTATTAACGAAACCTGACCTGAAGAATCAAGTTAACAAAGATAATAATGGTATTGGTAATGACGTTGTTGGTTTTGATAATAATGATGATGATGGTGATAATGATGATGGTTTTCATAAAAATGGTGGTGATTATGGTGATAATGATGATGGTATTGATAACAATGGCACTGCTTATGGAAAAGACAATGAAGATATTGATGACAATGATGATGATTGTCATGTATGGTGGGCAACTATAACGTTATACAAGGCAGTTATAAATTAAATACTAATATTAGTAATGATTTCATTCAGCCAACATTCAGAGTTCTATTGAATACCTATGCATCTTGATAATACACGAAATACTGCATGCATCACTAGCTTATAAGACTTAGGTATCTCATCCTTCTCCAAAGTACTCAGGAGTATTGAAAGTCGAGTTCACATGAAAAACCCTAAAGATTGAATACATTTAAAGATGTTGAAAAAGCAAAGAAAACATGGATAGTGGTATGTTAAGGTTACGAAAAATTATAAGGACCCTAGCCTTGACACTTTACAAAAGAATGTTTCTGTGCATATGTTTACGACGTAAACCCTAGCATAGAATAAATTCGATATCGCTTTACTCCGCTGAATGAATTATATATTCCTACGTGTTTAAGTGCCTGCATAAATATAACTATTCTTTTGTAAAACCCCAACATATTGGATATTTTTCTGGTGGGATATTGGTGTCTTCAAAAGGGGCTGCTAAAACAAGGCTTCCGCCAATACCGAGCATAATCACATGTATGAGACTCGGTTATCTTCGGCTATCTCACGAAAAAAACCGAATTTCGTTTAACATGCAAAAGTATCTATTGAATATAAAAAATATACGTGTTTCCAGAGGCATGTGTTCAATACTGACTGCGTAATGACATTCATGCCTATTTTGAGTATTCAATGAAAATTGGTGACTGTACGGTCAATATCCGTTAAAAACCGTTTGAATCGCAATGGACTTGGTTCAATTGCTTCAAACCAATTTGAATTTAAGCAATTTCTCCTTTGACCACAATGTTTTCAACTTTATTTTACAATTAAGCTATCTTTTATGGATATTTTCAGGTTTATGTCACTATGTTTTTTCAAAGTCGTCTGATGCAGATTTGTTGTATGTGGGAGAGGGTTACAATAAAATCGCATTTTACTCTAACATAGAAGATTTAATTATTTTTAACAGGCTACGATACTGGTACCTGTGCACCAGTTTGAGCAATTTCTACGTTTGTCACAATGTTTTCAAAAGGCGTCTGCAACAGAGGAGTCAGAAAGCGTCTATATGAGGGAAATGGTTAATTAAAAACATGTCGCATGTCACAAAGTGTTTTTCATTTGAAGATTGTCATTCGGCTGACTAAGACTCGATTATTATATCATGGGTTTATAACACGATGCAGTTACAGTTTGTCATCCAACCATTGATATGATCCCACATTTGTCTCATGCTGAATGCAATATGCGTATCTGCGGCACGTCATAGGGTTGCAAAATGTGTCCAACAGACGATGCATATATGCGGATATGCGCAGTTATATGACATATTGCAAAATAAACTAATAACAATTTATATACCTATATATCATAAAAATATGCTTATTATTGGTTGCAAGGAGTAAAGAGGCATTTTTTCCCTAATTGCATTTTTTCGCCGATTGATTGCATGAACAGTTTACAACGCAAACGTAGACATAAGCTAGCTGATGTCAATGTCCCTTAATACCTACAACTGTTCAAGACATTAACAGACTCCGTATTTGGTTGGCTGTCTGTTTTTAGATCGGGTGAGCCGAGTGATTTGTTCTGATTACTCTCTCTCCGTCGTCTTTCGGAGTCATCCGTTTTTGGTTTTCTATTTGAGTCATCCATTGTTGTTCTTTAGCTTTAATCGATCACCGGATTGATAGTATAACTTAGCAATTGTGTAACTGCTAATATCGGAGGGGAAATTTGATCCAGATTGTGACTGAGGAGTGGAAACTGTAAATGACACAGCTTATCAACAAAGACTATTTTTAATAAGCGCATTAACTAAAATATTTGAATAATTTGAAAGCGTATAACCAAAAAAAACCTGCATGTTAAGTTAAGTTGATATCAGTCCATAAGATAAGAAGGATTATGTCATTTGAAGTTTAAGGTTAAGTTTACCCTTTTTTTCGATGTCGCTAGATTGCTACGTCTTCAAATCCTTAAATATGTCTTGAAAAATTATCTAGAGGGTCACCAAAGGAACATTTCTACTATATTATATTGGAAACTTACAAGCCGATTCAGATGAGAAGCTTTTTAAGATTGGACAATTACCACATTTCTGATGCCACAGCAACCAAAGTTTTCCTCAGTATTTTCAAGTTGACACAATTTGAAAGAGGACAACCAACATGGACATTCCCGTGAAGCTTACATTGGTATGGAGTGGATTAGGAGGAGATGATGTTTAATGCCCCTATTCCATGTCTCCGCATCCGTGTAAATTGAAAATTGCTGGGTATATTCCATCTCGCCATGGTCCTTTTTCCATATCAACAATGCGCATCCGTATTCTGCGTTGTAATATAATCACGCAGTGAGCGATTTGCTTCATGGATGCGGATGAATACGCACGTCATTTAGCTTAATCAACCGTTTGGAACTGACATTTAGATATTCTAAACTAGCATTTAAATGTTTCTTTGTTTATTTCAAACTCATTTACCAAATGATATATCTATATTCAAGATATTAAAACGTTATGCTACAGGAATCCATTTACTCTTTCCCCCTTTCAGACACAATTTGACTAATCTGCAACAGACGAATGGCTATGACCTGTTCTCACAATACTTCCATCACTAATCAATACTTATACTTTCATTAATACATGATGATTACTTAGCCATGTGTATGCGGTGGATTCAGCTATGCTGAATACCTCCGTATATTGTCATGTCCAGCTTTCAAGAAGTGTAAATTTGTTAAAAGATTGTGCTGCCCTCTGTTTTTTTAAAAATGGACAATTGTTCTTGATTGTCAAGGGATCAGTTAAATACGTTTCACAGCAAACTAAACAGGATTCACATAATACAAAGTAAACGTACACAATGTAAAGTTTTAATCCATGAAGTTGTATACATAATTTAGAAATTTAAGTAAGACATAAGGATCTTAAATATACATTGAAAACGAGTAGCTTGAAAGCGTGTATCTCCATCAATTCTTGGACACGTTCGAAACTAGGCCATTTGAGTTCAAAAACTAGGTCACTAGGTAAAATTGAAGGACGTGGTATAACTGTAATATTGTTGAAATCAGCGTTAAACTCCGCCTTGATATAATTGTACTATTGTTGAGAAAGGCGTTAAATTCCGCCGTGGTATAAGATAAGGTCACTTTTGTGGTGAGTTATGAACGTATGTTCCTGAGTAGTCCGACGTGGTACCGCCTGTTTAATTGTTTGTTGAGCAGAGAGTGTTTTTACGAGAGACATACTTTGCACGATTAAACAAGGTGAACACTTTTCACCAAAGTGACCACAAACGTGTACTTTGTGTGCAGTGCGTAATGGTGTAATTTGTCGGTACTAACACACCGTTTGTACCGTATGTACCTCTGTACTACATCGTGGTACCGTATGTACCTCGGTACTATATCGTGGTACCGTATGTACCTGAGTAGTCCGACGTGGTACCTCGTGTACTTTGTGTAAAACCCCGCCGTGCACTGCGTAATGGTGTAATTTCGCGTTGTACCGTGTGTCGGTACGTAACACATCGTTTGTATCGTATGTACCTCTGTACTACATCATGGTACCGTATGTTCCTGAGTAGTCCGACGTGGTACCGCCTGTACTTTGTGTAATACACCGCCGTGCAGTGCGTAATGATGTAATATTACGTTTTACCTGTGCCGGTACGTATCACACCGTTTGTACCGTATGTACCTCAGTACTACATCGTTGTACCGTATTTTCCTGAGTAGTCCGACGTGGTACCGCCTGTACTTTGTGTAATACACCGCCGTGCAGTGCGTAATGATGTAATATTACGTTTTACCTGTGCCGGTACGTATCACACCGTTTGTACCGTATGTACCTCAGTACTACATCGTTGTACCGTATTTTCCTGAGTAGTCCGACGTGGTACCGACTGTACTTTGTGTAATAACCCGCCGTGCAGTGCGTAATGGTGTATTTTCGAGTTGTACCGTGTTTCGGTAACTATCACACCGTTTGTACCGTATGTACCTCGGTACTACATCCTGCTACCTTATGTTCCTGAGTAGTCCGACCTGGTACCGCGTGTACTTTGTGTAATACCCCGCCTAGCAGTGCGTAATGGTGTAATATCGCTTTGTACCTGTGTCGGTACGTATCACACCGTTTGTTGATTGAAGGACGATATTGTTAACACTCTAGATTCCACATTTTCAACTTGAGCATGTTGATACGTTATTAGAATGTTTGTCTTGACGATGTTAGTCAAGTTTGAACATGAGTCATGTCGGTCAAAAAGTAGGTCACTAGGTCCGATTGAAGGAAAAGCTTGTTAACACTCTAGAGGCCGCAATTTGTACTAAGGCAGCTTGACATTTACTTAGAATGTTTATCTACATGATATCTAGGCCGAGTTCGAATATGGGTCATATTAGGTCAGAAACTAGGTCACTAAGCTAAATTGAAGGAAAATCTTGTTAACACTGTAGAAATTATTTTAAAAAAGGCAGCTTGAAATTTGGTCAGAATTTTTATCTAAATTATGTCAAGGCCGAGTTTGAATATTGGTCAAGCCAGGTTAAAAAATAGGTCACTAGGCCAAATTGAATGGAAATCTTGTTAACACATTTGGAGGCCTTTTTTTTAACTTGAGCATGTTGAAACTTTATCAGAATATTTGTCTTAATGATATGTTGGTCAAGTTCAAACATGGGTCATGATGGGTCAAAGAGTAGGTCACTTGATCAGAATAATTGTATCAACGATATTTGGGTCACATAGGATCAGAAACTATGTCACTAGGCCAAATTGAAGACAAATCTAGTTAAATCTGTAGAATTTTGTTTGGCCTCAGCAACTGGAAATTTGGTTAGAATTCTATCTAAATAATAGCTAGGTCAAGTTTGAATATGGGTCATGTCGGATTAAAAACTATGTCACTAAGCCAAATTGAAGGAAAATATTGTTTACACTCTGGATACTGTATTTTTAGCTTGAGCATGTTGAAACTTTATCAGAATGTTTTTCTTGATGATATGTAGGTCAAGTTTTAACATGGGTCATGTTGGGTCAAAAGGTATGTCACTAGGTCAAAATCTGGTTAACACTCTAGAGCCATCATCCCCACGTATGTACTTGCAGTACTTTAATTTTTGTAGTCATTATTTGTTCAATGGGTTCATTTTCATTTCGTGTGTGTGAAGATGACATGTAAGGTTTTGACTTATTTTGGTGTTTTGTGTTTTTGTTGGGGTATTTGGTTTGTTATTTTAAATTTCGTTTGATGCAAAATTATTAAGTATTATTCAAATGTCGGTGTGCTATATAGATGGTGATCAGAAAAAATAGACGTCAGTGCTGATGTGTGAATTAGTGTTAATTACACATCCATGAATTCATAGAAAAGCTCATACAACTAATCATACAGAACAGAACAGAACATAACTTTTAATTGACATTAAGCATATAAACTCATAATCATATAAAACATACATATAAATATACATACAACAGAAAATGGCATGTCGTTTAATACATACATATACATAACATTGTTATCATAATTTTATACATTTAGGTTGAAAACGTGAGAATACTTCCTCTTATTGTTTCTTATTCCTGGAACATACAGCATCCAGTACTGGTCATATACTAATAATTTACCATTGCCTTCCAGCATCTACACACATCTGATAATATTTGTGACAAAAGCATTTATTTATTTATCTAATCATTTTGCAGATCTTAGCAACATATAAGATACTCAAATTGTTCAGTTTAAACAACTTATAAGCATTCAATAAATTATATGTTGTAGAGAGGAAACGGGTATATTTTCTATACAGGTGAATGGCTGACAACTCCTTACAAAACGAAACCTAAGAAATTACCAACCTGACATTCACACTGTTCATCTATTGTGTATATATTGTTATTAATAAAACAAAATGAAATCAAAACATATTTTCATTATAGATACATAACAATAAAGATATATCATAATTAAGTTATTGCACATAGACACAACAATATTTTTATCGTTTTTCCCCTTTGTTGACCTTTTTTTGGCATATTATATTATCATATTTTAAAGTCATTGTATGGAAAGAAGTAATCGTGTTCCATTTCCTGCTTTTCTCACAATGTCTTCGATCTTTGGTTGTTGTCTTCCGACGTTTTCTTTTTAAGTATACATAACCATACATAATTAATGAATGAATCATTGTTTGATTGATTGATTCATTCATCGATTGATATGAAATCCTGTTTTTAGAATACTATTCTGCTTTTGATTGTCATTTATTAGAATAATTTTAATGTTTGTCAAACTTTTCGTCCGTTATGCCTTTACTTTGATTAAACAAGGAAAGCCTCAAGCTTTGATAAATAGGCCGGTGTTGGTTATTGGCATGTAAAGATTTTGGAATGATTTTCTTTCCCTTTAAAATATAACGAATTATTATTCCAGTGATGACGTATCAATTGTTAATGGGATTCCCCCCTGCAGACACAAAGAAAGCGAAAGTACATCGCTGTGGATTTTTTTTGGCAAATAATCTATACATATATTTATCATCTATTTTAAGGGGAGATTTAGCCTGAACTTTGACCAAATTTGTCCGAGACCTTGATGAAGCTCATATATATACAATGTACCTGAATGTAGAACTCAAACCATGACAAAAAGCAGGCTTTTGAACTTTTAGGTACGTCCCTTGAAAGCTTGAAATATGTATCTGGACATAAAAGTCAAATTTAAGGAATTTGAGCCAAAATCTATAGAAGAAAATGGTGTGAGGAAAGGAAAAAATGCTAATCCTGATTCATCTTATTATGTTTTCAAAAGTCACCTATTTCAAAAAAGGCAATTAATTAGCAGAAGTTTATACGTGAATCCAAACAGCAACTTAAAAACTATCTAAATTACTGCTAGATCCCTGTAGCTTGATATATCGTAAGAAAAGTATGCCATATTATTCACAGGAGAAAGTATTGTAACCTTTTCACACATGTAGACGATTTTTGAAAACATATTGGTAAAAGGAGATATTGCTCATAAGGAATATTTAACATACAGCTCTTATTAAATAATTATCCTTTTGTAACACTACCAAGGCTTGTTACCTCGTAGTGTAACAACCTTCAACTAAAGGGATTTTCCATATTTTACCTAGATCTTTTCAAAGTTATCATTTACATATATATATATATATATATATAACTGAAAACATTGTGGCCAAATGTCAAAGTTATCAGCTACAGATTAATCATTTGTGAGAAAGGGTCAAATAAGTTGATATTCAAACTTTGGACATTAAATCATTGAAATGACAGGCTTCTGTTGTCTGTTTACCGCCTCGGTGGTGTAGTGGTAGAGCGCTCACCGTTGGAGTGGGATGTTTGAACCCGGGACGAATCCTAACGAAAACTTTAATGATGGTAGTTGTGGCTGTCCTCGTCCGTCAGTCCGTGTGTTTGTCTGTCCCCTCAACTTTTGTCCAGACTATTTCTCAGCAACTACATACTTGAATGCAATAAAACTTTAAGGGAAGCTTCACTAACAAGAGCAAATGAGCAAATGTGCAAATGAGTTATTGCCCTTTTAATTTCTATATAATACGACAAAGTAGAATTATTGTCCGGGCTGTTTTTCAGCAATCACGGACTTGAATTCAATGAAACTTTATGGGAAGTTTCGCTAACAAGAGGAAATGTGCATATTATCACCATGTTCCGACTGAATGGTTTTTGATTATTGCCCTTTTAATTTATATAAGTACTCATCAACAATTGCCTTGTTAACACTCTACAGACAACATTTAACATCAAATCTTCATAAAAGTTTATTAAAATAAACATTTCTATAACATTTTGTCAAAATCAAATCTTGGTCTTGTGAGGTCAAAAACTAGGTCACAATATCAAATTGAAAGAAAATCTTGATAACACCCTAGGAAGCCTTATCTTTAACTTACGCATGTCGAAATATTGTCTGAATAATTGTCATGATGATATCTAGGCTAAGTTTGAATGTAGGTCTAAGGTCATGTTAGGTTATAAACTCTGTCATTAGGCTAACATTGACGGAAACTCTGGTTTACACTCAGGAGACCACATTTTTTTGCTCCATCAGCTTTCAACTTTTTCTGAATGTTTGTTTTGATGATATCTGGCCGAATTTGAAACTGGTTCAAAACTAGGTCACTAGACCAAATTGAAAAAAAATATTGATAACACTCTGAATGACACAATTTTAATTTGAGCATGTGGAAACTTTGCTAGAATGGTTGTCTTGATGATATCTAGGCCAATTTTAGATCAAAGTCATGTCAGCTTAAAACCTAAGGCCACTAGACCAAATTGAAGACAATCTTGTTCACACTCTAAGAGACCACGTTATTGCTGCAGCAGCTTTAACATTTGTCAGAATGTCTGTCTCAATGATATCTAGGACAAGTTTGAATATGGGTCATGTCGGGTCAACAACTAGGTCACTATACCAAAGGAATCTTGTTCGCGTACTTTTAATTTCAGCACGTTGAAACTTTGTCAGAATGGGTGTTTTGATGATATCTAGGCCAGATGTGACCTTGCATGACTTGATTATGGCTCTTGAAATTGTCAAAATTGCTATAATAGAGCTTGTGAACACAATAGAGGCTCCATTCACTAACTGATTATCACCAAACTTAGATAGTAGTTAAATATAAATGAGAGCACGGTTCCTTTCGCAAACCAGCCAGATCCACCCATGCAAGACTGGATTATGGCCCTTGAAATTGTCAAAATTGCTTTAATAGAGCTTGTGAACGCAATAGAGGATCCATTTACTATCTGATCTTCACCAAACTTAGATAGTAGTTACAAATTGATGAAAGCTCGGTTCCTTTAGAAGATCAGCCAGATGTGCCCTTGCATGACTGGAATATGGCCCTTGAAATTGTCAAAATTGTTATAATAGAGCTTGTGAACACAATAATGGCTCTATTTACTATCTGATCTTCACCAAACTTAAATAAATACAACCATTAGTAATTTACTTTCCGTGTAAAGTTTGTAACGCCTAATTAAACTGCACACAAAGCACGTGCAATAAGTGTCGACGTAGATCATTGTGAGACTTCGCATAGATCTCTTTCTGGATCTACAGAATCAAAGAGGTTTCCAAGAAACTTCTACAATCTACACCCATTACCCGCATGCATTTTGACTCCTCTACATTAGACATACATTGTGGCACATGAATAAATAGCTCAATACGAGCAATCTCATATGTTGCCACTGTGTTTTCATCTATATAGAGTTATAATAATTTCAACTAGATGTGCATAGATGTTTTCAAACTTTTAAAAACATTGAAGAAAAAGGATAAATTGTTTACAATAAGCTTTTTTTCCTTTTGCGATAATGTCATCATGAATTCCTTTTAGAAAAGAAATCAATACTTTTGCCTAGATTATTTCAAGGTCGTCTGGTTCAATTGTCTTGTGTGTGGGAAATATCTAAAGTACAAGCAAAACAAGAGATTTCTCATTTTGCCACAATGTCTCCATTTTTTTCATTAATCACACTTTCATGTATAGATATTTTCCACAATTTAGCTTGGTTATATTGAAAGTCGTCTGCTGTAGATGTGTTGTATGAAGGAAAGGGTAAACGTATGATTACGTGACTTATGCTCCCTGAAAACGAACCATTATAAATGTTCAGTAGTCATATTCCGTGTAAAGGTTTTGAAGTCAAATAAACCTGCACACAGAGCACGTGCCACCTGTGTAGACGAAGATCAATGCATAGATCACTATATGGAATTGCACAGTTCTATCTTGAGTTACAGAGAATTCCAAGGAACTCCTTAACCCTTTCCTTTAAGTAGACGCATTTTGACTAATTTGAAGGGACGACTACTGAAACAGTGTGTCGAAAGAAGCAAGTGTAAAGCTTTCAACTTTTGCTCAAGTAATTATACTTGCATTTAGGTAATTTCCATAATTCTGTCTATATGTTTTCAAAGTCGACTGCGACATATTTGTGAAAACCAATTTCTGATATTATATTTAAGTGTACAATTTGTAAAGCTAAATAAACCTGCACACAAAGCACGTGCGACCTGTATAAATGCTGATCTATGTAGGAATACACGTAGATCTGTATCTGGACGAGGACGCTCTAATACTACATGACCGACGAGGACGCTCTAATACTACACGACAGAGGCGGACGCTCTAATACTACACGACGGACGAGGACGCTTTAATACTACACGACCGACGAGGACACTCTAATAATACACGACCAACAAGGACGCTGTAATACTACACGACCGAGGCGGACGATTTAATACTACACGAACGACAAGGACGCTTTAATACTACACGACCGACGAGGACGCTCTAATACTAAACGACCGACGCGGACGCTCTAATACTACACGACCGACGAGGACGCTCTAATACTACACGACCGACGAGGACGCTCTAACAATACAATATCGACGTGGACGCTCTAATACTACACGACCGACGCGGACGCTCTAATACTACACGACCAACGCGGATGCTCTAATACTACACGACCGACGCGACGCGGACGCTCTAATACTACACGACCTACGCGGACACTCTAATACTACAAGACAGACGCGGACGCTCTAATAATACACGACCGACGAGGACGCTCTAATACTACACGACCGACGAGGACATTCTTATACTACACGACCGACGAGGACGCTCTAATACTACATGACCGACTCGCGCTCTAATACTACATGACCGACGCGTACGATCGAATACTACATGACCGACGCGGACGCTCTAATAACAGCGTACTCGAACTATGAGTAACGTTCCTCAAGCGTTACTCGAGCTTTTTATGCGTATGCCTTGAACACAAATCTGTCTCGCCGTATGCCAGCGTTTGCTACCGTATGCGACCGTGCTTGAAACGTATACAACCTTTGCCTAACGTACACCTAGCGTAAGTCAGCTTATACCAGCGTATGAGTGATATGTTCCCTGGCATACGCAATAGTGTGACAGGGCCATTACATAGGATCATGAATAAGTGAACTGTCGCCGTGATAGAACTGAACTAATGTTAAAAATGGCGTAAAATCCCAAATAATTCAAATCTTTCAATAACATGGATTTACTCTCACGCTTGGACACGCTGTTACATGCTGAGGCAAACATAAATTGTCCAACATACCTAAAATGTCCAGCGACGTTAGGATTATGTGACATCCCACATGCCTGTACTATCAAGGTACATTGATTTAACTGTGATCAATAACATAATTTGATATGCGGTAAAGTATGACGAAGATAACGCAGCTGGATAGCTAAGCCCATTTAGATTAAACTTAATACTGTCAGAATAAATTGGTACGTCCATTTTGAACCTATACCGATCATAATAATCGCCCGTATATTCGTCGTCAGGGAACAGGTTTTAGAACAATATATTATTTTGATTTTATCCCTAAGTGATCTTTGCGCATTTAAATACGTTCAAACCTAGTTAGAATCTAACTCTATTTAACAACCAGTGTATTAAACAACCTCCTTTATTGTAATATTAGTGTTTACAGCTGCCTGCTTTGGCTGCACAAACGTCAAACGTTGATTATGTTGCAGTTGTATGATACGAACTTCCTCTTACACGAAATAATAGGTTTCAGACGGCATATCCATTCTTGCATACACCTAGTTCTATACTGGTATTCTTTCTTTGTCATGATCTTCTTTGAAACAAAACTTGATTTGTTTTTAAATGAACTTGCCCAACTTTGTATTAGGAAGAGACCATATCCATTTCTAGGAATATCATGATACTTTTATTGATTTGAGAAGCAAGCAGTAAATAGACTGGTCAGACGGCTTACGTTAAGTGTAGAACTTGTGTAGTACTTGTACTTATACTTAAATCTATATTCAGTTTGAGTACGATTTAATTCATAACTTAGACCTTGAATGTGTTAATTGTAAACGTTTTTGTTCGTGTTTTACATAATGGTGAACCAGTTAATTAATACAAACATTTACATGCCTGTCCGATACAAATATTAAATCACTAATTTTGCATTTTAAGTAACAGATTTTAGCATATCGGGCATTGAACTATGAACCCAGCTCTTGAAGTCGACACTCTACATCCCGAAATGGTACATGTGTTTAGTCAAATCATATTTAATACATACTGATTGCGAAATCGGCTTTCAGTTTACATTGAACACGCTCGACGTCTGCTTCCGAAGACGTAGTCAGTACTCGCACCGTTTATGTAGACATAATCGAAAGACACCTTCTCATCACGGGATTCCAACACGGAACATTTGATGTAAGAGTCCGACTCTCTACCAGTGCAACTACAATCCCGCGACTTTGGAGTCATTAATTGACAGCTGACGTCATCGTAAGCCATGCCTCTTTCGTGAGACATCGTTTTATTTATAGTAAACAACGGAAACGATCGAACCATATACGGTATAACGAAGCTACGGAACATACCACCACCCTCTGTTTATCAGCGTCTGTTCCGTCAATGATGGGATACATAGTAAAATCACAAAACTACTGAAACCAATATCATAGGTGTTTTTACTAAACGATGAAAACAAAGATCAGTCAGTAAACCATGACAATAATATTCCGTAAAACCTAATCGTTAATTTAGTTACCCTCGTTCGTTTACATCGTAACATAAACACGTTTGTTCACGCTTTTTCCTTTTCACAACAGCGAAAAATGAAAATTGATGATGAAGGAAAAGTTATTTCCAATGATTTATTTAGGTTAATATAATCGCGTTTCAGACAGTGAAAGCAATATAACGGATTGTACACCTTAGAAGATAATCCCTTAAGTATACGTAGCGCAAATAAATAAACTGAGATACAAATGTAATCATCTTTTATTTAACCGTTGTTTACATTGGCCATTGATAACAATTTACCCTAGTTTAATGTAGTAAAACGAACACCTACGTATCAGGCTTTTACTTTTTAAACAAAAGTAAAATAGTTCAATGATGTCAAAATAACACCAACGTTAAGACACTTTTTTAGGATGAGTTAACGCACGTACCTTGGGTTGTTACGAGTTCGAAATTCCTTGGCGTAAATCTTGCTTAACCGAGACAGCAGTAACGTGACAGAAAGGGTAAAACTACAAGATATCGTTAATCACTGAATTGTATATTAAAAAAGTACCAAGGCTGATTCAACACTTTTCACGTTTTTACTTAGATACACATGAATGTAACTTTAATCTGTTCATTGTTGATAATGATTTACCCTTACTTTATATAGTCAATCGAACACCAATCTATCGTGATTCTCCGATTTAATGAAAGTATTGACAAGTGTTGAAAACATTGTAGAAAACGGCGAAATTCCTTATGAAGTATAAATTACATTTGTTAACGCATATGCTGCAGACTGCATTGAACAAACATTGGGACAAACGCATAAACTGCTTATGAGAACAATGATTTCAATACTTATATATACCTCCGTGTTTTCGGGATAGAATTAAGCTGATATACAGTTTTCCTGACATACATGTTGACCCTTTTTATGAACAGACGGCGATATACGCGTCTTAATTTGAATACAAAATATAGGGCTGTGTTTTTTTAACGAAAAGTATCAAACGATATAAAATCCGTAAATCAGAAAGTTTGTCATCACATTTTTTAAAATCGTTTTTATCACGTACTAAGAAATTAAACGCTGAGACGGAATGAAGGTAGGGATAAGCACTTGACAAGACCCTTGAAGTTCTAGACCCATCTTACTTACGACTCTTTTTTCAATCATTCTACGTTCTTTCGAAACGCTTAAGTTTGTATGGTGCTTTATGCCGCTTTCTACATTTATTGAGTTATATCACGGCGTTTCCTGAATAAGTTACTTATGTCCCTCATTGGGTTGTCATTAAGGCCAAAACAAATTTCTTTGAGTTTGTGTGTGTTTTTCATTAAAAAACTAACTACATTTATTTCAGAAGAGCTTTACTTCTCCCGAATGAACTCTCGGTGTTCTTAAATGAGCTCCCGGAGCTCTGAAATGCGCTCGCGGCGCTTCTTAATGAGCTCATTGAGCTATCGAAGCTCCTACAGTTAAGAACATCTTGAAATTGTCAAATTTACCGTTCACGCTCCGCTCTGTTTCGTTCCATTCCGATCCGCTCACGTTACAATCCGCTCTCAAAGCGTTCACTCATTCATAACATTGTGATTGCTTTTTTCCGTTCCGTTTAGATTGAGCGCTTTTTGACGCTCACTCGGAACGCTTTTTTTCGATCAAAATCCGTTCAACGATTTGATTGGCTTTAATTAATTCCGTTTCGTTTATATTTATTTTTACTTAACCCTAAATATCAACAAACGATCTATAGTTTTTTCAGCACAATCGTTAGTAGCAAATCGTATTACGAAAATGATCATATTAATAATATGTGTTACATTCTAATTCAATTGGATACTTGAGTGTCTTATAAAACAAAAGTTTAGTATACAAATATGACTTTTAATAAAATAGTTGCGTAAAATAATTATCGGGTAGTTGTTGCAACCATTCAATGAGCAAATGATTGGATTTTTGCAATCATTATGATTGTTTCGTTCAGAACGCAAAATTCTGTTCCGCTCATAAAGCGTTCCAACTTCGTTCCAATCACGCTCACGATACAATCAGGTTCCGCTCAGATTGTAAATTTCATGATGTTCTTAACTGTATATGCGCTCCTAAATGAGCTGCTGGAGCTCTTAAATGCGCTCGTGGAGCTCCTTAATGAGTTCCCAGAGCTCTTAAATGCGCTAGCAGTTATCCTAAATGAGCTCTTTGAGATCTCGAAATGTACCGATAGTTAATTAATAATACACGATACAGTTTGGATGGAACAACAAACCAACAATTTTATTTTACTTTTTATTAACCACAATATTAATACGCGTATGAAATAATAAAACGGTTTAAATACGTAACGTATATATGATATACACGTTATGCACACTATTTTCAAGACGAACTGCGTTGACCTCACTTATTATGTCTCGTCTACTTTTCGACCTCGGGATTAACTACCGCTGTATCGCCGCTAGTGTCGTCATCGGATATTATTCCTTGCCCTCGTCGCCCGAAGCTTCGTCCATGTCATCGTCCTCGGATATTACTTCTATGAAATCGTCGTTTTCCATCATAAGTCGGCCCGCGACCCGTCTCTCCGGTTCATCGTCGTTCCCATCCGTGTTGAGTTTCATAGGGCACCACGCTTTGGCGTGTTTTTGTAAGGGATGAATGTCTGTTAAAACGGACATTATAATGGCTTCTGGCTGCTCGTTGGTACGTTCGGGCGAGCGCGTTAAAGACGTCTCGGGGATAAGATCTCTTATAATATCGAGTACATTCGTGCGCATTTGCCATGATTCTTGCGTCGTTAGTTTCAAATTGACTAGCAGTTACCCGTACGGTCGTTGAATGGCATCCCCGAGACAAAGTACGAGCTGTTAGGGGTTATTCGGGTACATTGGTCTGGCTAGAGTCATAACCGGTTGTCTGTTCACGGGACTATTGAATAATGCTAGCTAATGACAGTTTCTTCTCTTGGTCGGGTCTTTACTAAAATACAAGTTCTGATTGAGTGTGATCACCGTCAGATTTATATGGTGTCTGCCTTCTGTAAACAAATCCGTTCCTCTCGGATCCGTGACCGCTTCAGTAGCCATATCATTGAGCACAATGACGTTTCTTACTCGTGTGTCAGGACATACGTCTTATTCGAGCTTCCAAGTCACGCCCTGAATACATTCGACGCTATGATAAACGGTTCTCTGCATGACGTGGTAGAGCGGCTGCCAGCATTTGTATAACCAATTAATGCGTTCTGGAGACGGTTTTATCTTGTTGCGGGCTCTCTGTAATCGTCGAGTTATAAAGTAGGTTTTGCCGCATGACGTGGGTCCGCTAACTATACAGGTAAACGGATGTTAGAAAAACAAACATATTCTCTGTTTGAATGCATTTTGGGCTTTCGGCGCCTTTAGGGCTCCCTCCGTTGTCTGCGTTACATGAATTTCTTTAACTTCCTATGATGTTGGCGCTCCGTTAGCTGCCTCTGATGTAGGCGCTCCATCTTGTGTCGGTTTGTGTCGGTTGTAATATGGACCTCGTGTATTTTCTTCTTTTAGACGCTATAAAATATTGTGACGCAGATTTGACAATTCATGGTTTGCGTTATCCATGTTTGTTTCACCAGTACCTCTTATACACTTTAGTCCTCAGCGAAAATTGACTGTGACCGAGATCTCAGGGATCTCATTTAGACACACACACACACACACACACACACACACACACACACACACACACACACACACACACACACACACACACACACACAACGCCCTAAACGTTTCAGTCAAGTTAAGGCACGTACATCGCCGTCTATTCATAAAAAGCGTCAACATGCATGTGGGGAAAACTCTATATGAGCTTAATCCTTTCCCGCATACACGGCCATATCTATAAGTATTGAACTAATTTCTCCACTAAGCAATTTATGCGTTTGTTGCGAAGTTTTTCAATGCATTCTGCAACATATGCGTCAAAATGCGGTTTCAAACGTGTAAATCATTTACTTGATAGTAACGAAAGATTTTGAAATATTGTGATAATTCGAGAAATTGTTAAAAAATGTAATTTCTACTTCATAAGCAATTTCGCCTTTTTCTACAATATTTTCAACACTAGTCAATACGTTCATTCAATCGGAGGATCACGATATAGTGGTATTCAATTTACTATATAAAATAAGGTTAAATGTTCATCAAAATTGACAGACAAAATTAAGTTGTTCAGTAGCTTCGTTATACCGTATATCGTTTCCGTTTTTACGATAAATAAAACGATGTCTCACGAAAGAGGCTTACGATGCGAGGCTTATGATGACGTGAGCTGTCAATCAATGACTCCAAAGTGGCGGGATTGTAGTCCTGCACAATTTACGTCCAAACGTCATGCATGTTTAATGTGACTCTTCACTTCCAGGCTGTACACTAACCCTAACTCTGTTATTGAACATATATTTGTGTTAGTCTAATATTAACAAGGACTAGGTTTGATCCTCAGTAGCGGCGGTAATGGTGGAGCACTTGTGAGCAAGGCACATGTCCCAGCCTAGTAATGGTTTGTTTACTCAGGATGCATGAATAAGCCAAATGACGACGTGATATAACTAATGTTGAATACGGCCTTAAAACCAAATTATATTTAACAAATATATAAACACATTTTTTGTCAGTATCTTTAAACTACATCATTAGATAAACATATATTTGTGTAAGTATCTCTAACTACATCATTTTATAAACAGATATTTGTGTCAGTATCTTTAATTTCATCATTTTATAAACAGATATTTGTGTCAGTATCTTTAACTACATCATTTTATAAACAGATACTTGTGTCAGTATCTTTAATATCATCATTTTTTATAAACAGGTATTTGTTCAAGTAGAACAAAATAATTCGATTTCACATTTCGCAATCGAAAGTCGAAAGAACTAACATTAACAGAAAGGTTTAAGCATATAACCTGTTTTAACATGTAAATTATAACACGGTAAATGGAAATGCGTGAGTGTTCTTAGGATAGTATGAAACGGTTAACGAGCATATAATACGTTAGACCCCCACCTACTGTGTACAATTATTCAAAGACAACACTCTTAAGACACTTCCATACTGTGTCCGTTAATTCAAAGACAATGTTATAAACTATATTGGCACTAGACATATTAGCTATATATGCGTTAATAAGAAGTGTTTGCTCAGTTTACATATTGACTTCTACTGGGTTCTTATACATGCCTTTTGTTTAATGCAATCGGAACTCTCGGTTACTTTCTATTAAAAGCGTAAACTGAAGAAGAACCGAACTAGTTGCTATACTTTTCTAAACTAGAGCGGTGATATATGTAACACATTTCGATACTTTAACTATATATAGATTTAACTACATGTCGTTAGAATACATAGTTTCGTCTGTCTTGAATGCTTTAGCTTTTTAATATATCACAATGTAAAAGAAGGATATATGTGCAAAGGTCGCAACATAGGTGAACTCGTACGTGTCTGTTTTATCATTTAAATATAAAATAATGTTATAAAAAAGGACGATGATAAATATGAACAATTTCGTTAGTTCAACTCTATAATGATTCAGCAACATATCGTAAGATGACGCAGTTACATCTATCTTGAATATTTGAAATTTTCACTATACCGGTCATAACCGTTGGTGTATTTTGACCTGTCATCAGAAAAGCAAAATAACGAATGTCTTCGGCTATATCTACAGGTAATACATATTTATTAAGTTTATAAAATAAGACTTTAAAACATGCGTACAGTTAACATTGTATTTGTCGTTTATTGTTTTTAATATATAGTATTGTTTATTGTATCATGGGCTGGAAATGAAAATATGTTTGTGGATGAACAAACAGCTTGACTGTTTTGCAATTTTATTGTTCGATATGCGACTTACACGAATACGATGTTATACAGAACCGTTAGATATTATTTTATTTTAATATGCCAAATCGCTGTCACTGTCTGCTCCCGGTTTAATTTAATACGTTCTCCAAGTGTAAAGCACAGTTTGTACACGTTCCCTTGATGCAACTGCTTTTATCATGATATCAGTGTGTGATCAAGTAAACCAGGTTACGTGTGGGATTATTGACAGAGATAACTCAAAGCAAACTTTATTTAGTGACACATATGGCCTGTCCTAGTTATTGAATAGTGAAGGTCATACTTAATAATCGCAACATTATGGGTAGCCCAGATATACGAAACAAATAAAGGATTTCAGAAGTATACGTGTTATCTTCGCGCATGCGCTTCTTAATACATCCGCCCTGGGCGATCATCATTGTTCAGAAATGTTTAAAGGTTGATTTGCTTGTTTCCAGTCTTTGCGTGTGTGTCCATTATTTAAACAAAAAACCGGAATGTTTCAAGTATAATTTAATATAGGTAAGTACTGTATTCTCTCATTTGGAGACCATTTAGCATGATAGCCGTACAATAATCTTCTCCCCAAACAAGACGTTTCAATTAACATTTTTTCACATGCAAGTGTTTTCCACTTTATTTGCAAATACGTTAAGGTTTAATATCCTGGAGCACCACTCCTATGTAAATAAACAGTAGTTATCTTTAATGTGTTTTTTTCTTCTTGAATGATAGATTATTACACACTAATTTACGAACAGTTTATTATTTGTTCGGTTTTGCTTTCGATATTCAAAAAACTGTTATTGGTTCGCAAACATATACACTGTGTTTTGCTCAGTCGGTAGCGACGATGCGGGCTGTCAATCCAATTGATGTAAGTTCGAAACTTAGCTCGGCCAACATTATTTCCGGCGTTTAACAAAATTCACTGTGACCAACGTCATTCGTCTTCCATCAATTGGCTAACAGTCTATGTGGGAAAGATGCCAGTTGCTTGGAAAGTATTTTGAGTGGTGTACTGGTTTAAGAAAGCCTGGAAGCACATTAATAGGTAAACTGGCCGACGTGATGTGATTGAACAATTGTTGAAAACGGCGTTAAACTCCAATCAATAAATCTGTGTTTGGCTGAAAATATATTTGAAAATCACACTATATATTTGAGCAAATCTTAAATCAAAATGATATGTGTCGTATCATAAAATCACTCTTTATAAACCTTGTATAATTTTCATACTCATTGACCATTTAACCTTTGCCACATGATCACTGACTTCGAAGCTTCTACAGAAAATATACTTGCTTATGTTGAGAATTATTCCTTTAACCACAATGTTTTCAACTTGTATTCAATAAATATACGTTCATTCATATATATCGTCTGTTTCATTGCCACTATGTGCTTAACAACGCCTGCTGCAGATGTGTTATACATTACAGCTCACGCGGTAAACGCATCGTCCGCGAGCCACCGCGGACAAATATTTTGGTCCGCGAAGGTGGGTGGAATTCCACCCATCACCGCGATTTGATTTTATGTACCATCGCTTACGCAACAAGATAACCCCAGCGGGTTAATAAAACCCATAATCGTAGAGTTGCGGTTGAACCATCGCGGAATCGCGGTGACATTTCTTTAAATAAATAAGCCTTTTCTCGCCGTTTTGCTGGGAGTTTTTTTTTAATTTTTAATTTTTATTTCATTACAGTACGAATAAATGTTGTTGAAGAGGATAATGATTATAAATCAGTACTAACTATAAAGCAGCATATATGCGTAACAACTCAATTTATCAAAATTCGTCAATACAATTCCCCTAAACTTGATGTATTCTGTAAACGATACAACTACGTGATAATAAAACTGTTAATTCTGCCTGAAAGATGTGTAACTTACTTTAAATCTTACTAATAAATGACGTAATTCCATTGTCAATCACCACAATTACCAATGCATTGTTCATTCTTAATCGCCTATAAATTATTTCTTTAAAACCTGTTTCAAAGTCGGCTGAATAACAAACTTTGCAAACAAAGAAGTGTGAAGCACCCATGTTAGTCCCGGATTTAATTAAACAACCAAAAACTAATTATCTGAATTGAAAGAGATTACGAAGTCTCATTAATTTGCATGTTTTACTCATAAAAGAGCAACAATTTCTAGCTTAACACTGTGATCAATTTTCCCCATAGTGCAAACATAAGTTCTCCACAAAATTAAAACTAATGTGCACAGCACTATTTGTTTATATGCTAGATGAATGATACATTGTATTATATAAAGAAATGTATTGTCACAAACAACCGTTGACAACACTTTATAAGTTGAAATTATCGATGTTTTGACAGAATGTGACATACCAGATTTTATTTTTTAATATGTCACGCCCCTAAATTTAGAAATGAATCACCATTTTGCTTCGATATAAAACATTGACAAGTATACAGATGCCATGTAAGTGTATTGTGAACGTGACAAGTATACACACATGTCAACAGTATGTCAGTTACGCATATATATCTTAAATCCGTTAACATTACTACACACTGAACGCAAGTGTCAAGAAAAGTCGTGTCAGGCGTATTGTGGTTTATGTGTTTGGATTAGCACGCACGCTGATAAACCACTTCTACATATAAGCCTGTATGTTGTTAAACTAATTGACGTTACTAAGCTTTACGACAAGTTGCTTCATAATAAAGTGCAATACATAACTACATGTAAAATCAATTCTACTCTGTTTCTACTCTGTATCAACACATTGCGTTAAAATAAAAAAAATATCATTTTCAACAATATTACAATTGGATCATTCATTTATTAAGTTGATAAGAAAAGCTCAAAAAGCAACAATCTGTCTTTATTAAGAGATTCAAGTACATGTACTGTATATACAACATTTAAAGATATATATACAATGTACATGTACATGTATTGTAATTTAACAATATTTCTCTCTTAATTAAAAATGTGAGATAATCATATGTACGATATGGCCGCACCGAAAACGTATATCCGATGTCTGCCATTTTCTATTACGAAACTTGACCTTATCGTAAAAAAAACACAATCTTCCACTGTTTTTCGAATAATTTGCTGAAATGGAATGAATTTTAGCAAGTTGGGTCATAAAATAATCGCAATTCGTCAATAAACGTGTACATGTACATAATCGAAAAAACAAAAACTTTTTAATAAAAGTAAAACATTTTTACAGGTAAATATTGCGGTGAAATCGCGGTGATTTTAAAATAGATTAGAAGCTCGAATCGAAATATCAATCGCGGTGATCAAATTAGCCCGTAGGCGGTATTGCGGTGATCATATAGGTTGAATTGCGGTGATTATCCGCGATGAAAAATATTTGTCCAGCTGTACTGTACATTGGTAAGGGTTTAGTACTATCAGATAACCTTTATCGCTTATACTTTATTTTATATTCTCAAAATCATCCGCTTTTAGAGTCATCTGTGGAAAAGTGAATATCATTTTCTGGTCTTTTCTTGAATGTTATTTGTTTGAAGAGGTGTCAACATTTGACTGTATGGTGGAAATTGTAAAAACAGCAATGATACTTTGCCTCTTAAGTTAAGAAGATTTTAAATGTCAAACAAAAACTGCTCTATATATATATAGCTTTACCGTGAATATTGATCTGACAAGTTCGGTGAAGGTTTTGAGAACATTTACAGTGAAAAGATAAAACCTGGTGACATAACCCTTTTTATCTGTAGCAGTCAACTTTTGGAAATATCTTGGCAAAAGAAGAAATAGACTACATTCTTTTTCCGCGCGGTTTAAAAATACATAAGATGAATATCATTGTATTGGTAGGTGTTTAATATATTTTGCACACAGGTTTTCAATGCCGTCTACAAAGTACTTTGACCAAGGTGGAAAAAGGTAAACAGAAAATCACACATGTGCATGACGAGGTTCATCTCAGCGATAGCCATTTATAATAGTCTTTTACAAACCAGAGTAGATCATACAAAACTGAATCTACATGTAATGAGAGTAAGATTGTTTAGTTATCATATTTTTTTTTTTACAAATATATATAGTCTATAGTCTAATTAGATAAATATTAGAACGCTAACTTAAATGGAATAAGTTTCAATCGTTTAATTATGTTTTTTTATATGTAATATTTACTTCCGCATTTATATAGCAACCAGTGTAAACACAAATGTTATGAACTTTTCTGACAGAATTTACGTTCTTCTTAGTTGCGTTCATTTGCTATTAACGCCGTTTCCAACATTATTTCCAACTCGGTCGTCTTAACCCGTTCTAACATATATCAACTCTGTCGTCATAAAAAGCTCTAACCTATATCAACTAGGTCATCTTAACCCGTTCTAACATATACCAACTCGGTCGTCTTAACACGTTCTAACATATACCAACTTTGTCGTCTTATCCCGTTCTAACATATACAAACTAGGTCGTCTTAACCCATTCTAACATATACCAACTCGGTCGCCTTAACCCATTCTAACATATACCAACTCGGTCATCTTAACCCGTTCTAACATATAACAACTCGCTCATCTTAATCCGTTCTAACATATACCAACTTGGTCGAATTAACCCGTTCTAACATATACCAACTCGGGCGTCTTAACCCGTTCTAACATATACCAACTCGGTCGTCTTAACCCATTCTAACATATACCAACTCTGTCGTCTTCACCCGTTCTAAAATATACCAACTCGATCGTCTTAACCATTTCTAACATACCAACTAGGTCATTTTAACCCTTTCTAACATATACCAACTCTGTCATCTTAACCCGTTCTAACATATACCAACTCGGTTGTCTTAACCCGTTCTAACATATACCAATTTGGTCATCTTAACATTTGCTAACATACCAACTCAGTCGTCTTAACCTATTCTAACATATACCAACTCGGTCGTCTTAATTTGTTCTAACATATACCAACGCGGTCGTCTTAACCCGTTCTAACATATACCAACTCTGTCGTCTTAACACTTTTTAACATATACCAACTCTGTCGACTTAACCCTTTCTAACATATACCAACTCTTTCGTCTTAACCCTTTTTGACATATACCAACTCGGTCGTCTGAACTCGTTCTAACATAAACCAACTCGGTCGTCTTAACCCCTACTAACATATACCAACTAGGTCGTCTTAACACGTTCTAGCATATACCAACTCTGTCGTCTTAACCCTTTCTAATATATACCAACTCTGTCGTCTTAACCCGTTCTAACATATACCAACTCGGTTGTCCTAAGCAGTTCTAACATATACCATCTCGGTCGTCTTAACCCGTTCTAACATATACCAACTCTGTCGTCTTAACCCGTTCTAACATATACCAACTCGGTTATATTAACATGTTCTAACATATACCAACCGGTCGTCTTAACCCGTTATAACATATACCAACTAGGTAGTATTAACCCATACGAACATATACCAATTCGGTCGTCTTAACTCGTTCTAACATATACCAACTTGGTCGTCTTAACCCCTTCTAACATACCAACTCGGTCGTCTTAATCCGTTCTAACATATACCAACTCGGTCGTCTTAACCTGTTCTAACATATACCAACTCGGTCGTCTTAATCCTTTCAAACATATATATAATCGGTCATCTTAACTCTTTCTAACATATACTAACTCGGTCGTCTTAACCCGTTCTAACATATACCAACTCTGTCTTCTTAACCCGTTCTAACATATACCATCTCGGTCGTCTTAACCCGTTCTAACATATACCAACTCTGTCGTCTTAACCCGTTATAACATATACCAACATGTTCTAACATATACCAACCGGTCGTCTTAACCCGTTCTAACATATACCAACTCTGTCGTCTTAACCCGTTCTAACATATACCAACTCGGTTATATTAACATGTTCTAACATATACCAACCGGTCGTCTTAACCCGTTATAACATATACCAACTAGGTAGTATTAACCCATACGAACATATACCAATTCGGTCGTCTTAACTCGTTATAACATATACCAACTTGGTCGTCTTAACCCCTTCTAACATACCAACTCGGTCGTCTTAATCCGTTCTAACATATACCAACTCGGTCGTCTTAACCTGTTCTAACATATACCAACTCGGTCGTCTTAATCCTTTCAAACATATATATAATCGGTCATCTTAACTCTTTCTAACATATACTAACTCGGTCGTCTTAACCCGTTCTAACATATACCAACTCTGTCTTCTTAACCCGTTCTAACATATACCATCTCGGTCGTCTTAACCCGTTCTAACATATACCAACTCTGTCGTCTTAACCCGTTATAACATATACCAACATGTTCTAACATATACCAACCGGTCGTCTTAACCCGTTATAACATATACCAACTCGGTAGTCTTAACCCATACTAACATATACCAACTTGGTCGTATTAACCCCTTCTAACATACCAACTCGGTCGTCTTAATCCGTTCTAACATATACCAACTCGGTCGTCTTAACCTGTTCTAACATATACCAACTCGGTCGTCTTAACCCGTTCTAACATATACCAACTCTGTATGCTTAACCCGTTCTAACATATACCAACACTGTCGTCTTTACACGTTCTAATATATACCAACTCGGTCGTCTTAACCTGTTCTAACATATACCAACTCGGTCGTCTTAACCCGTTCTATCATATACCAACTCTGTCGTCTTAACCCGTTCTAACATATACCATCTCGGTCGTCTTAACCCGTTATAACATATACCAACACGTTCCTACATATACCAACAGGTCGTCTTAACCCGTTATAACATATACCAACTCGGTAGTCTTAACCCATACTAACATATACCAACTCGGTCGTCTTAACTCGTTCTAACATATACCAACTTGGACGTCTTAACCCCTTCTAATATACCCAATCGGTCGTCTTAATCCGTTCTAACATATACCAACTCGGTCGTCTTAACCTGTTCTAACATATACCAACTCGGTCGTCTTAACCTGTTCTAACATATACCAACTCGGTCGTCTTAACCCGTTCTAACATATACCAACTCTGTCGTCTTCACCCGTTCTAACATATACCAACTCGATCGTCTTAACCATTTCTAACATACCAACTAGGTCATTTTAACCCTTTCTAACATATACCAATCGGTCGTCTTAATCCGTTCTAACATACCAATCGGTCGTCTTAATCCGTTCTAACATACCAACTCGGTCTTCTTAACCCGTTATAACATTTAACAACTCTGTCGTCCTAATCCGTTCTAACATATACCAACCCGATCGTCTTAACCCTTTCAAACATATATATAATCGGTCATCTTAACTCTTTCTAACATATACTAACTCGGTCGTCTTAACCCGTTCTAACATATAACGACTCGCTCATCTTAATCCGTTCTAACATATACCGACTTGGTCGTCTTAACCCGTTCTAAAATAGACAAACTCGGGCGTCTTAACCCATTCTAACATATACCAACTCGGTCGCCTTAACCCATTCTAACATATACCAACTCGGTCATCTTACCCCGTTCTAACATATAACAACTCGCTCATTTTAACCCGTTCTAACACATACCAACTCGGTCGTCTTAACCCATTCTAACATATACCAACTCGGTCATCTTAACCCATTCTAACATATACCAACTCGCTCATCTTAACCCGTTCTAACATATACCAACTCGGTCGTCCTAATCCGTTCTAACATATACCAACTTGGTCGTCTTAACCCGTTCTAACATAAACCAAATATGTCGTCTTAACCCTTTCTAACATATATCAACTTTGTCGTCTTAACCCGTATTAACATATACCAACTCGGTCGTCTTATCCCGTTCTAACATTTATTACATGCCTGTTTATTTTCCGGTGGAAATACACACATATTGACATGCGCAAATACACAACGACAGATTAAAATTCCGTATCTATATGCGGTGTAAATACAAGATTGTGACGTCATACAGTGACGTAACCGGTTTGATGACGATATTGGGCGGAGCATACGTATTGGAATGCATTATGGAGGCGTGGCGTAATCATTGAAGCGATATTCATCCGCCCTTCATAATCTTAATTTTACGGTTAATAAAATGTAAACTCAATAAATTTTCGCTGCTCATAGATTGTAGGTATGTAATAAAAGGAATATTATGTTGTGGGGTGGATAATTGAGTTCGTATTAACGACGCGTAGCGTGGGGAAATCCATATCTTAGCTCGACCTACGGTGTCGTAAGATATCGATTTTCCCACGCTACTTGTCGTGGAATACGAACTCATTTATCCACCCCACAACATACTATTCCGTATATATCAACTCGGTCGTCGTACCCCGTTCTAACATATACCAACTCGCTCATCTTAACCCGTTCTAACACATACCAACTCGGTCTTCTTAACCCCATCTAACATATACCAAATCAGTCGTATTAACCCGTTCTAACATATACCAACTCTGTCATCTTAACCCATTCTAGCATATAACAACTCGGTCGTCTTAACCCGTTCTAGCATATACCAACTGGGTCGTCTTAACCAGTTCTAATATATACCAACTCGGTCTTCTTAATCCGTTCTAACATATTCCAACTCAATCGTCTTAACCCTTTCTAACATACCAACTCGGTCGTCTTAACCCGTTCTAACACATACCAATTCGGTCGGCTTAACCCGTTCTTACATATACCAACTCGGTCGTCTTACTTCGTTCTAACATATACCAACGGGTCGTCTTAACCCGTTCTAATATATACCAACTCGGTCATCTTAACCCGTTCTAACATATACCAACTCGGTCGTCTTAACCCGTTCGAACATATACCAACTCGGTCATCCTAACCCGTTCTAACATATACCAACTTGGTCGTCTTAACACGTTCTAATATATACCAACTCGGTCGTCTTAATCCGTTCTAACATATAACAACTCGATCGTCTTAACCCTTTCTAACATACCAACTCGGTCGTCTTAACCCGTTCTTACATATACCAATTGTGTCATCTTAACCCGTTCTAACATATACCAACTCGGTCGTCTTAAGCCGTTCTAACATATACCAACTCTGTCGTCTTAACCCGTTCTAACATATACCATCTCTGTCGTCTTAACCCGTTCTAACATATACCAACTCTTTGAAAACATCTAGGCAAAAAAATAACAATTCTCTATGACTTAAAGTATTTCCTTTGAATAGAGTTGAAAAAATTGTGCCAAACCGGAAAATTGCTGATTATGAGAATATAATTAATCCATAATTCCACAATGTTTTCAAAATTCGTCTCCTGAAAACGCATCGAAATGAAATTTTGAAAACATCTTTGCAAAAGAAGAAATAATTTATAATCTCATTTTGCCACAATGTTCTAAACTGTATTAAATTAACACACTTTTAATTTTAAAAGTTTACCATATATTACGAATTTAAATGTGAAACAAACGCTTCAATAAATAAACAACACTATGTATGCTGATGTGATCTCTCCGAAAAAGGTTGAGACAATTCTTAAAATGAATGATATAACCTCGCGACTAAATGGTGCATTACGCATACGCATACCAAGGGTGTTTTAAACGTTTTAATTAATTAATCGCTTAAAAAGCAATTAGTGCATTTTGAATTCAGATTTAAATAGTGGATACTGTAAACTAAATCTAAATTTAATGATAACAACCTAGTAAGATTTTATATGTTTTCATGCTCTATTTAAAAACTGTATATAGCCTGGACGCTTTACCAGAGGGGACTTTTAAAGTTGAATTAAAAGAAATATGTTTCAATCTTTTCTTCTTACCATTATTGCCTGTGATATATCTACTTCCGTGTTTAGAGAGCAACCAGTGTAAATACAAATGTTTTTGACTTTTCTTACAGAATTTATTTATTTCTTAGTCAAAGCGTTGATTTGGACTTAACGCGCGTTTTCTGGCGTTGTCATACTATGTACTCCACACAACATTCTTAGCAGGTAACTGGCTACATTTCCACATTGACTGTAAGGCAATTAGTGAAACTTGAATATGGCTTCCAGAAATCTTGGATATGAATCAAGTTTGGTTTCTGTATAGACAACCCTGCATCCATCAAAAGGTAAAATGTATTGTGCGTTAAATCGTTAATGTGAATGTATCAAACTAAATTCAAAAGGACATTTATTACTCGATAAATCGAAAATGTGAATGTATCGAACTAATTCCAAAGGGACATCTATTGCGCGATGAATCGAATATGTGAATGTATCAAACTAATTCCAAAGGGACATATATTGCGATAAATCAAATATGTGAATGTATCAACCTAATTCCAAATGGACATCTATTGCGCGATAAATCGAATACTATTATGTGAATATATCAAACTAATTCCAAAGGGACATATATTGCGCGATAAATCGAATTTGTGAATGTATCAAACTAATTCCAAAGGGACATCTATTGCGCGATGAATCGAATATGTAAATGTATCAAACTAATTCCAAAGGGACATATATTGCGATAAATTGAATATGTGACGAATGTATCAAACTAATTCCAAAGGGACATCTATCGCGTGATAAATCGAATACTAGAATGTGAATGTATCAAACTAATTCCAAAGGGACATATATTGCGCGATAAATCGAATTTGTGAATGTATCAAACTAATTCCAAAGGAACATCTATTGCACGATAAATCGAATATTGGAATGTAACAAACTAATTCCAAAGGGACATCTATTTCGCGATGAATCGAATATGTAAATGTATCAAACTAATTCCAAAGGGACATATATTGCGATAAATTGAATATGTGACGAATGTATCAAACTAATTCCAAAGGGACATCTATCGCGTGATGAATCGAATATTGGAATGTATCAAACTTATTCTAAAGGGACATCTATTGCGCGATAAATCTAATATTGGAATGTATCAAACTAATTCCAAAGGGACATCTATTGCACGATGAATCGAATATTGGAATGTATCAAACTAATACTAAAGGGACATCTATTGCGCGATAAATCAAATATGTGAATGTATCAAACTAATTCCAAAGGGACATCTATTGCGCTATGAATCGAATATGTGAATGTAACAACTAATTCAAAAGTGACATCTATTGCGCGATAAATCGAATAAGAAAGTGTATTAAACTAATTCCAAAGGGACATCTATTGCGCGTAATTTCGTGTGAACTATTAATTTTAAGAAAAGACAAAAAATGCGTGGAACTGAAAATGAAATATTTTGTTCGCTTTTGTCAAATTAGCCGACTAGTACCGTATTAATGAAGGTGAACTAGACGGTCGCCATTTACAGTAAAGTGCTTTACAGATACAACGAAAAATTGCCGTTTGAAGCCTTTATTTTCACTGTATCCCGAATAATGACGACTAGAGACAAATCTGGTGAAATATTTAAATAACAACAACTCCAATCTATCGTTTTAAGTGTTGGGAAGTATGCCTAACATTATATTGTAGAGATGTTGGCAGTCTTCGGGAAAATCTTCCGTCATGACTGTCGGACAACAAATTCTTCGAACTGACAAATATTCAAACACATTCTCATTTTCAACCATCCTATTCTTTTTACAACCTAGACTACACTACATGTACATTCCAGTTTGGAATTATGCAATAAGATATAGAGAAAGAGAGTGGGATACATTTTAATTAAATTGTGGTACCGTGGCAAATATACAGTGTAGCGAAATCGACTTGTTATAGTTAACCAAAGTTGTGTCCCTTTGTTTAATTGGGTCCATTTGTATAAAAATAGGTCAACAACAAAAAGAAAAAATAATTCTAGTTAGTACTTGTTTAAATATCCTATAAACCAAAGCCTTGAGATTGTTCAGATACATGCACATATGGTCATTGCTTACACTGCACATCCAGCCTGTTCTTTCTTTTGTTCATAATTTACCCTTTCCCACAAACAATAAATCTGCAGCAGACGTCTTTGAAGTTATCAAGTCCAAAATATGGAAATCTCAAAATGATAGAATGCATATTGAATAGAGTTTAAATCATTGTGACAAATGGAGAAATTGGACCTATTTGAAAAGAGCTCGGCAAGAAACTGTACAACATCCATCAGGGGTCATGTAATAATTGTATACAATAGAAAACATTATATCAAAAAGAGAAATGACTTGTCATGATTTTCTGATTTAGCAACAATGTTATTTAAAGTTATATCATATTAAGTCATCTGCATGTGGGACAGAGTTAAACACTAATACATGACTTTACAAAGAACTTTGGGGCAAAACATTTTATATCGTGACAAATGATAATTTGATGTTATTCCTGAAAAGAAAATTCATCATTATGAGCGTGTTCTAATTTTCCAACAATTTTCGAGAAAAAATTGGAATGCATCTCCTAATATAATCTCTGTCCATAGAAAACTTTTTAAGGATGGAAGAAGTTTTAATATGAAAAAGGCAAAGCCTCATCACGAGCACAGTGTCTTTAATGGGTCTAACCTGTAGGTATGTGACTACCATGATAAAGGAATCTGTTTCAAGCTGTCGGAACTGAGACCGCTGTTGTACACTATTCCTACTTTATCTTTTGGTGCAAAGTCAAATCTTCAACAATTTTAACATTCAATTCATCACATGAACATAATATGAAAATAATCAATACAGAAAAGTAAAAAATAACAATAGTGAAAACAAGTTTTTCCTTCAATTAGGCTTAGTGATATAGTTTCTAGGTTAAAAGCAATGTTCAAAACATCCATTCTGCCAAAGTTTCAACATGCTGACATTAAAAGAACAGCTGTCAGAATGTTAACAAGATTTTCCTTTAATTTGGTCTAGTGACCTTATGTTTAACCCGACTTGACCAATATTTGAACTTGGCCTAGATATCAATAATCATCAGGCGAACATTCTGACAAAGTTTCAAGTATTGAATCAAACCTTCAGGTCAAGCATGTTTACAAGATTTTTCTCAAATGTTTTTCTTTGGACCTCATTGTTGTTTTTATCCAACATGACCTATATTTTAGTCTAGATTTCACCAAAACACCAATTCTGACAAAATGTCAACATGTTAAATTTAACAAGAGGGCCAAGATGGCCCTTAATCGATCACCTGAATGATAGTTAATTAGAAGCAAATATTTAACTACAAATATCTGTGAAAAAAAAATTGATCAGGAGTTCAAATGAAACTGCAAGGAGTGTACACTCAGTTAAAGAAATAGTTTATCAGTAAACGACATTTTTATCTTGAAATCTAACAAGAGCTTTCTCAATTTCTGATGCTGCAGCAACAAAGGTTCTACACAGAATGCAAGTCTTTGAACAATTTTGAAAGAGGACCATCAAAGGAACATTTATTTGAAGTAACGTTGAAATTGGTCAAGTGGAATGGTAGGAGTTGTCATTTGTAGCTAAACGTTCAATTTACCCCTTTTGTGATGACGCGAGGTTGCTATGATTTTGTAACTAATAAAAACGGCTTGAACAAATTAAGTACAGGATCACTGAAGTAGGATTTATATTCAATTTCCTTAATATCAGACAAGAACTTAAAACAAAAGGGCCATGATGGCCCTGGATCGCTCAACTGAATTTTTTTTTCGCTTTAGCTATATAAGCCCCGCCCCCTGGCGGCCATATTTTTTGACCAATCAACATGGCTTGAATGAATCTGATAGAGGGTCACCCTAGCAATATTACTACAGAATTATTTGAAAATCGGCCAAACACTTTCGGAGCAGAAGATTTCTTAAATTTTCACGATAGCCATATACGGCAAAAAAGCCCCGCCCTCTGGCGACCATGTTTTTCGACCAATCAATATGGCTTGAATGAATCTGATAGAGGGTCATCCAAGGAACATTTCTACAAAATGATTTGAAAATCTGCCAACCAGTTTTGAAGAAAAAGATTTTTTAAAGAATTCTGCATGGATCCACAACAAAATGAAAGAATTCTGGTGAGGTCAATGTGAGGATGCTTCCTGGGAAGTTTCATTTCAATTGACCCACTGGTTACTGAGGAGAAAAAGTTGACGGACGACGGACGATGGACGACGCACGACGGACGCCGGACAAAAGGCCATCACAATAACTCACCTTGAGCACTTCGTGCACAGGTGAGCTAAAAATGGAATTTCCAAATTTTGTCATTTTGCCCCTTTTATGATGCCTCCTGACATGTTTTTCAACCAAACAGTATGCCTTGAACAATCTTGGTAAAGGGTGCCCCAATGAACATTTGTTGAAAATAATTTTCAAATCGGGCCAGTTCTTTAAGATTTTTAAAGTTTTAACAATGCACATATAAGGAAAACAGGCTCCACCCCCTGGCGGCCATGTTTTTCAACGGAACGGAAATATTTGAACAATCTTGGTAAAGGGTGCCCAAAGGAACATAATTTTCAAATTGGGCTTATACTTTTGGACAAGAAGATTTTCAAAGTTTTAACAATGCACACATAAGGAAAACAAGCTTATCCCCCTGGCAGCCATGTTTTTTCAACGGACCGGAACTATTTGAACAATCTTGGAGTGCCCCAAGGAATATTTGTGGAAATAATTGTCAAATCAGGCCAGTACTGTTGGACTAGAAGATTTTTAAAGTTTTAACAATGCACAAATAAGGCAAATAAGATCCGCCTACTGGCGGCCATTTTTTTCAACGGATCAGAAATATTTGAAAAATCTTGGTAAAGGGTGCCCCAAATAACATTTGTGCAAAATAATTTTCAAATCAGGCCAGTGCTTTTGGACAAGAAGATTTTTAAAATATTAACGAAAACAATCAGGCTCCGCCCCCTGGCGGCAATGTTTTTCAACCGATCGGAAATATTTGAACAATCTTGGTAAAAGGTGCCCCAATAAACATTTGTGGAAAATAATTTTCAAATCGGGCCAGTACCTTTGGACAAGAAGAATTTTAAAGTTTAAACAATGCACATATAAGGAAAACAAGCTAAAACCCCTGGTGGCCATGTTTTTCAACGGATCGGAAATATTTGAACAATCTTGGTAAAGGGTGCCCCAAGGAACATTTGTGCAAAATAATTTTCAAATCGGGCCAGTACTTTTTGACAATAAGATTTTTTCAATTTTAACAATGCATATATAAGGAAAACAAGCTCCGCCCCCTGGCGGCCATGTTTTTCTACGGATCAAAAATATTTGAACAATCTTGGTAAAAGATTTTTAAAATATTAACGAAAACAATCAGGCTCCGCCCCCTGGCGGCAATGTTTTTCAACCGATCGGAAATATTTGAACAATCTTGGTAAAAGGTGCCCCAATAAACATTTGTGGAAAATAATTTTCAAATCGGGCCAGTACCTTTGGACAAGAAGAATTTTAAAGTTTAAACAATGCACATATAAGGAAAACAAGCTAAAACCCCTGGTGGCCATGTTTTTCAACGGATCGGAAATATTTGAACAATCTTGGTAAAGGGTGCCCCAAGGAACATTTGTGCAAAATAATTTTCAAATCGGGCCAGTACTTTTTGACAATAAGATTTTTTCAATTTTAACAATGCATATATAAGGAAAACAAGCTCCGCCCCCTGGCGGCCATGTTTTTCTACGGATCAAAAATATTTGAACAATCTTGGTAAAAGGTGCCCCAAGTAACATTTGTGCAAAATAATTTTCAAATCGGGCCAGTACTTTTGGACAAGAAGATTTTTAAAATGTTAACAATTCACATATAAGGAAAACAGGCTTCGCCCCCTGGCGGCCATGTTTTTCAACCGATCAAAAAGATTTGAACAATCTTAGTAAAAGGTGCCACAATGTACATTTGTGTAAAATAATTTTTAAATCGGGCCAGTACTTTTGGACAAGAAGATTTTTAAAGTTTTAACAATGCACATATAAGGAAAATAAGCTCCGCCCCCTGGCGGCCATGTTTTTCAACGGATCGGAAATATTTAAACAATCTTGGTAGAAGGTACCCCAAGGAACATTTATGCAAAATAATTTTCCAATCGGGCTAGTACTTTTGGACAAGAATATTTTTTAATATTTGGCAATTTTCCCCTTTTCTGTTGCCGAAGCAACCAAAGTTCTCGATGGAATTTAAATCTTTGAACAATTTTAAAAGAGATCCACCAAAGGAACATTCCTATGAAGTTTGTTTGATATTGGTCAAGTGATTAAGGAGGAGATGGTCTAAATGTCTAAATGTTAACGACGGACGACGGACGACGCCAGACGGACAAAAAGTGATCAGAATAGCTCACCTTGAGCCTTTGGCTCTAGGTGATCTAAAAATGCACCATTCAAAATGTCTGAGTGTTACCAAAATGCTCCTTCAATTTGGTCTAGTGACCTAGTTTCTGACCCCACCATGACCAATATTCTTACTAGGTCTAGATATTGTCAAGACAAACATTCTGACAACATTCTGACAAAGCTTCAAGCTGCTGAAGGCAAAGTGTGGTTTCTAGATTTTCCTTCAATTTGGTGGAGTGACCTAGTTTATGACCCAACATTACCCAGTTTATGACTGAATATATTTAAACTTAGCCTAGATATCATCAAAACAGTTATTTTGAAAACATTTCAACAAGCTTAAGTTTAAGATAAGGCATCCTGAGTATTTTGAAATGTTCCTTTAAATTGACATTGAAACCTAATTTTTCACCTCACAGGACCATGTCTATAACTTGGCCAAGATTTGATAAAAATGATTCTCTGATAAACTTTCATTGATATTGGATGTTGTAAAATGTTGCCTGTAGATTGGTCACAAAGCAATTGTTGATGGCGTATGACTGAAGGACATCAGACAAACCGTGATCATAAAAAACAATCAAAGCACTGAAAGTGCTCACAGCAAGGGGCTAACTGCAGATAACATTTAGACATGGATTTACCGTTCCCAAAAGTCTAACTTGAACAATTTACACTAGCAATTAGTTAGTTAGCACTTTATATCCATATATTAAATGATAAAGGGGTAAAGCAAAACACTGTAAACACAGTATGATGGTCTATCGATATACTAAAAGTTGGCATACAAATGCGCATCTGCTATCTGGATAGTTTCTGCTTAGCACACCTCCTGGTTTACAATGGATTTTTAGCCGTGTCCTTTTTTAATACAATTAACACATATACATTTCATATCAAAATCACAATAACCTAACAATGATGAGTCCAATTTTACTTTCAAAGCAGAAATAAAATCCTGTGTTATCTTAATTTTCTTCAGCGTGCAATGACTGAAATATTGTAAAAAGCGACATAAAACATCATACACAAGATTTAATTATTTCTAAGTCTTTCACAACGCATTGGTGAATAGTTTTAAATGCATTGCTTTTGAATTCATTTTAAATCCCAACATTTTGAAAGAGTTTATTGCAGCGATGTTAAATGACAATTGCACCACTGATATCGGCAATTTATAAGAAAACAAATATTTTTTCCTTTTAAAAAAATTTATCTGCCCAGAGTGGGAATCGAACTCAAGTCTCCCGCTTCACGGCCGAACATGCTAACCGCTACGTTACGCGGCCACTTCGATGGATTTCATTTATAACATGATTATAAACCAATACACGAGTTAGCGAAATATTTAGTATTGAAACGTTTTATCTTGATAAAAAAAAAAAATGTCATTTAAATCATTTGTTTTATAACTGGGGCTTGACTATCTTATTCAGTCTGCTGGGGTTGGTCAGGTTTATTTTGGTTGAGAATTTGATGTATTTACCAAGGAATCTAAAATGAAATACTCTAGTATTCCTGATTATCGTTACCGCTGAAAATACATTTTATTCGAAAGGATTTTTGGAAATTACGACGCCTATGCTCACTTGCACATTTATCGTATATATGTTATATTTTGTCAACTATTTATTTTATTATCATTTAAATAATTTGAATGTTTGAGTATATATGTTATCATTGTGACTCATTTATCTAAATTCGTTTTTGAGTCGGAATCGAAAAGTTGCCTTTACTCCATTCGATTTACAATATTTAGGAACTACCAATGAACTTTACGCGCGATCAAGTATGTTGAAAGCATAGAAATACATTTTAATTATTAATCTCGAATCAAATCAATTTTCGGCTTCATATGTCAACAAGTTACCGCATTTTGATTATTAGACAGGAACTTTTGGCGGTTCAAGATGACCAACATGGGAATTAGCTGGCAACAGTCATTTCATTTTTAACAAAATATTCCACAAATCATCCACTTTCATTGACATTATGTACGATCTGCAACCACCAATACATCTATATGAAGTCGAGATGGTGTTCAGAAACGGAGAGCTGATGTAGAAAGACAGATGTGAAGTAATGCAATGCCGATATCGTAAAACGCCTGTCTAGATTCCAGTCTCAAAATGATGCGTCGTTTCGAAAATTAGCTAATATAGCAATGGGCTCTAACGAGCCCATTGCTAAAAACTGTGCAATAAAAAAACAGGACTTTCTTTATATATACTACATTTAATTAGATTAAACAAGCTTGATATGATTTTGATAAACTTATCCACTAATAAACATTACCTTATGAATCCATTAGTATTATATGTAATCAGCTGAAATTCCTCTCCTGTCATCGTCATAACAGCTGTAAATTCATCAGTAAATGGGTTTCTCTCAATATATTCCCTTGTTTGATGTTTATGCAGGAAGTTATATTATCCCACAGTCGAAGATATATGCAATTATCATTGTTTTGACAGGTACCAATGAACAACGGGTATATCACTAACTGCCTATATGAACTTCCTCTCCCATTATCGCCATAACAGCTGTGGTTCCATGATTGAACATGTTGATCTCAATCCATTTACTGTTTTGATGTGTATGCAGGAAAGAATATTACCCCACAGTCAAAGATGCATGATATGTTCATTGAATAGACAGGTAGCAATGACCAAGGGGTACATCACTAAATGCTTATATGAATTTCCTTTCCAGTAATCACCATAATAACTGTTATTCCATGATTGTATGGGATGTCCTAAATCCATTCTGTTTTAAAATAATACTTGATGCAGAATATGATTGACTGCTGTTTTAATACATGACATCAGACAATAACTGCAAATAAAAGTGTCTTTATATAAAATAAAATGATAAATTAAAGAATGGGATTACAAACACTATTTATACCTTTTTCTACTTTTTCCTTTTAAATAGCCTAATATTTAAACAAGAGGCCCATGAGGGCCTATGCTCTACTGGGATAGTTCTTTGGTCATTTTTAATCCAGAGCATGTATGTATGGTGAAGATCGGATAGTAATGGAGGCTCTATAATATTGTCTTCAAAAGCGCCGTCTATCCGCGCTGACGGGGAAGTGCTCCCCTCGAGTCTTTAAGCAAGCACTCTGCGTATGGCTGGGGAGAAATGTGCGCTGGGCCCGAAGCGGCTATAAGGCAGTCCCCCTGCGTGCCTGCCCGAAGAGAGTGGCCGGTTACTCCCGCCGTCTCTCCGCGCTGACGGGGAAGTGCTCCCCTCGAGTCTTTAAGCAAGCACTCTGCGTATGGCTGGGGAGAAATGTGCGCTGGGCCCGAAGCGGCTATAAGGCAGTCCCCCTGCGTGCCTGCCCGAAGAGAGTGGCCGGTTACTCCCGCCGTCTCTCCGCGCTGACGGGGAAGTGCTCCCCTCGAGTCTTTAAGCAAGCACTCTGCGTATGGCTGGGGAGAAATGTGCGCTGGGCCCGAAGCGGCTATAAGGCAGTCCCCCTGCGTGCCTGCCCGAAGAGAGTGGCCGGTTACTCCCGCCGTCTATCCGCGCTGACGGGGAAGTGCTCCCCTCGAGTCTTTAAGCAAGCACTCTGCGTATGGCTGGGGAGAAATGTGCGCTGGGCCCGAAGCGGCTATAAGGCAGTCCCCCTGCGTGCCTGCCCGAAGAGAGTGGCCGGTTACTCCCGGAAATTCATATAAGCAGTTAGTGATATACCCCTTGGTCATTGGTACCTGTCTATACAATGAAAATATCATGCATCTTTGACTCTGGGGTAATATTCTTTCCTGCATACACATCAAAAAAGTATATGGATTGAGATCAACGTGTACAATCATGGAATCACAGCTGTTATGGCGATAATGGGAGAGGAAGTTCATATAGGCAGTTAGTGATATACCTGTTGGTCATTGGTGCCTGTCAAAACAATGATAATTGCATGCATCTTTGACTGTGGGATAATATAACTTCCTGCATCAACATCAAACAAGGGAATATATTGAGAGAAACCCATTTACTGATGGAATTACAGCTGTTATGGTGATGACAGGAGAGGAACTTCAGCTGATTACATATAATAAGTTTAAAATAAGGCATCCTGAGTGTTCAATATGTTCCTTCAAATTGACATTGAAAACTAGTTTTTCACCTCACAGGACCCTGTCTATAACTTGGCCAAAATTTGATAGAGATAATTCTCTGATAAACTTTCATTCATATTGGATGTTGTAAAATGTTGCCTGTAGATTGTTCACAAGGCAATTGTTGATGGCTGTGACTGAAGGACATCAGACAAAACGTGATCATAAAAAACACAAACTGTGCAATAAAAAAACAGGACTTTCTTTATATGTACTACATTTAATTAGAATAAACAAGCTTGATATGATTTTTATAAACTTATCCATTAATAAACATTACCTTGTATGAATTCATTAGTATTATATGTAATCAGCTGAAGTTCCTCTCCTGTCATCATCATAACAGCTGTAATTCCATCAGTAAATGGGTTTCTCTCAATATATTCCCTTGTTTGATGTTGATGCAGGAAGTTATATTATCCCACAGTCAAAGATGCATGCAATTATCATTGTTTTGACAGGCACCAATGACCAACAGGTATATCACTAACTGCCTATATGAACTTCCTCTCCCATTATCGCCATAACAGCTGTGATTCCATGATTGTACACGTTGATCTCAATCCATATACTTTTTTGATGTGTATGCAGGAAAGAATATTACCCCAGAGTCAAAGATGCATGATATTTTCATTGTATAGACAGGTACCAATGACCAAAGGGTATATCACTAACTGCTTATATGAATTTCCTCTCCAGTAATCGCCATACAAACTGTTATTCCATGATTGTATGGGATGTCCTAAATACATTCTGTTTTAATATAAAACTTGATGCAGAATATGATTGACTGCTGTTTTAATACATGACATCAGACAATAACTGCAAATAAAAGTGTCTTTATATAAAATAAAATGATAAATTAAAGAATGGGATTACAAACACTATTTATACCTTTTTCTACTTTTTCCTTTTAAATAGCCTAATATTTAAACAAGAGGCCCATGAGGGCCTATGCTCTACTGGGATAGTTCTTTGGTCATTTTTAATCCAGAGCATGTATGTATGGTGAAGATCGGATAGTAATGGAGGCTCTATAATATTGTCTTCAAAAGCTGTATTATAGCAATTTTGACAATTTCAAGGGCCATAATCCAGTCATGCAAGGGCACATCTTGCTGGTTTTCGAAAGGAACCGAGCTCTCATCAATATTTAATTACTATCTAAGTTTGGTGAAGATCAAATAGTAAATGGAGCCTCTATTGTGTTCACAAGCTCTATTTAGTATTATAGCAATTTTGGCAAATTCAAGGGCCATAATCCAGCCTTGCATGGGCGGATCTGGCTGGTTTGCAAAAGGAACCAAGCTCTCATCAATATTTAACTACTATCTAAGTTTGGTGAAGATCTAATAGTAAATCGAGGCTCTATTGTTTTCACAAGCTGTATTATAGCAATTTTGACAATTTCAAGGGCCATAATCCAGTCTTGCATGGGCGGATCTGACTGGTTAGCGAAAGGAACCGAGCTCTCATGGATATCTAACTACTGTATAAGTTTGATGGAGATACAATCGAAACTGAAGACTTTATCTCGTTCACAAGCTGTATTATAGCAATTTTGACAACTTCAAGGGCCAAATTTAATCAAGACAATTATTCTGAATACAACATCCACAGTGTTTCCTTTGTTTGGGCAAGAGATCTATATTTTGTTTAATTCTAACATGGACTAGATATTATAAAGGTAATATTCTGACACAGTTTGAACTTGCAAAATAAAAATGAGGCCTCCGGAGTTCGAACATATTCTCCTTTATTGACCTAGTTTCTGACCCAATATGACCCAATATTACACATATTCAAGTTATGATTCAGGAAAAGGTTTAAGTGAACGTTTAAAACGCTTTAGTAAAAAACACCTGACTGGCAACACACATGCAAAAAGGCTGAATAGACGCATAGAGCTAGGATGGATGCACTTTTACAGCCAGACAGGCACATATAAGCAAGTGCGATCAAGGAATGGAGGTGGCACACGAAGTTTAGCGGTGGAGAAGACTTTGACAGTGACTGACCTAAGTAGTGCTGCCAAAGCCCAATTCTTTCCTAATGGCATCTCAAAATTAGGAATGGGTTCAGACTTTAATTTTGAAATTAGAGATTTTAAGGGTGACAAATTAAGGAATGATAAAAAAATTGAGGACATATTCCAGGAAGCAAACTTGAAAATACTGAGACTGTATATTTACACAAAAAAGATTGATGCAACAACAGCTGGAAATAAAGATGGTTTGGGAATATCGGTAAGAATGTTAAAAAAATGTATCATTATCTTTTTTTCAAAAAATGCTATTATAAGTGTTAATATCCTCAATATACTTGAAAATAATAGCTGTATCATATGTATCTTATTTTTATTAATTAGGGCAAAAACATTGACATCAATATTGTACACATGCGAGTCACTGAAACATTTATAAGTCTATAAGAAGCATTTCAGTTCAATGTCAACCAAAATGTCTACCAAACTTACTAATCAGAGGCAATATGAATATTTACTATTGGTGATTTTTGTGTGATTTTTTTTAATCAATTGTAAGACCTGCTTTAATGTTTTGGATTTTAGCTCACCTATGCACGAAGTGCAAGGTGAGCATTTGTGATCGCTTATTGTCCGTTGTCGTTGTCGTCGTCGTCGTCTGTTCACATTTTCTACAAACAACTTCTCCTCCTTAACCAACTAACCAAATTCAAAATCATTTTACAGGAATGTTCCTTGGGTGGATCTTATTCAAACTTGTTCAACAAATTATATTTCATGCAGAACTTTGGTTGCCACGTCAACCAAAAAAAAGGAAACTTTAAAAAAATTCTTGTCGAAAAGTACTGGCCCAATTTAAAAATTATTTTGCGGAAATGTTCCTTCGTGTACCCTCTACCAAGATTATTATCCCCTTGGTTTGTGAAACCAAAGGGGAAATAGAAACGAGACCTTCCGTATGTATGTATGTATGTATGTATGTCCGTGCATCCATAACAACCTTGTGAACACTCTACACTGACCATTACTTGACCGATCTTATCCAAACTTGGAATACAGTTAGTATATGGAATATCTTGAACCCTATTCATTTTCTTAGACTTAGACTGAATATTATTATTTTGAATCACGAGAGGACTAAATGTTAAGGCCGAGGGGATGCATCTGCTTTGCGAAGCCCTTGTTTAAATATTTCAGATCCGTTGAAAAACATGGCCACCAGGTTCGGCGGAGCTTATTTTCCTTATATATGTGCATTGTTAAAACTTCAAAAATATTCTTGTCTGAAGGTACAGGGCCCAGGCCTTTGATATTTGGTATGTAGTATCATCTAGTGAACCTCTATCAAGATTGTTCAAATTAAAGCCCTGGGGTCAAAAATGACCCCTCCCCGGGGGTCACTTGTTTTTCAAAGACTCATATAGGAAAAAATCTTCTTGTTTGAAAGTAGAAGACCCATACCTTTGATATTTGGTATGTAGCATCCTCTAGTAAACCTCTATCAGGAGTGTTCAAATTAAAGCCCTGTGGTCAAAAATTACCCCTACCCGGGGGTCACTTGTTTTCCAGACTCATATAGGGAAAAAACTTTAAAAATGTTCTTGTCTGAAAGTAGAAGGCCCCTGCCTTTACTATTTGGTATGTAGCATCATCTAGTGAACCTCTATCACGATTGTTCAAATTGTATCCCTGGGGTCAAAAATGACCCCTCCCCAGGGTTCACTTGTTTTTCAAAGACATGTAAAAGGAAAATCTTTAAAAATCTTCTCATCTGAAAGTAGAAGGCCCTTTCCTTCGCTGTTTTGTATGCATCATCATCTAGTGAACCTCTATCAAGATTGTTGAAATTATAGCCCTGGGTTTAAAAATCACCTCTCCCTGGGGGTCACTTGTTTTTCATAGACTTGTATAAAAAGATAATCTAAATCTCAAAGTAGAGAGCCAAGGCCTTTGATATTGGGTATGCAGCATCATTTAGTGGACCTCTACCAAGAGTGTTCCAATTATAGCCCTGGGGTCAAAATGATTCTTCCTCTGGGGTCTATAGTTTAACATAGACTCATATATTGAAAAAAACTTAAACAATCTTCTTGCCTTGGAGTAGAAGGACCACCCAACCCACCCCTTTGATATTTGGTATGTAGCATCACTCAATGGACCCCTCCCTAGCTTGTTTAGATTTAGCCCTGGGGTAAAAATTGACCCCTCCCTGGGAGTCACTTTTTTACAAAGACTTATATTGGGAAAAAACTTCTTGATCAATGAATTAAAGTTTGTTTAGAAGGTGAGCGATATAGGACCATCATGGGTCTCTTGTTTAATATCTTTTGTTTACAATTATCTGCTTCCATATCCCATAGGATGAATTAGAATCATCAGATGAGGAATTGAGACAAAGCATGTTAAATACACCTCTCCAAAATACAAACAACGATGCTTCTACTAGTCGGTCTACTGGAGAAGAAGAAAGTCCTTGTTCTATAGCATTAGTGGCAGAACATCATCTGGAAACATCTACTCAGAAAATCACGTCTGTAGAAGAGCCTGGTCCTTCCTGTATATCTGATGGTTTGGATACCGGAACTCCAGAGGTATTACATGTTAACACTCGACCCCATTATTCCGGTTTATCGATATTTGCAAGATTTATGTCCCTTGTAACTTAGTCTCTGTAGCTGATTGATAGTGCAGCCTTGTGAACGCAAATCCTCCTATGTTTCTGATCGAATCTTTTCAAAACTTGGTCAATGTCATGACTATAATGGGTAGATGTGCATGTATCTTCGATTTTCCAGTTCATTGATTTTTGCAAGATTTATGTCCCTTGTAACTTATATTAGAGTCTGTAGCTGATTGATATTGCGGCTTGTGAACGCAACTGTTCCTACGTTTCTGACTGAATCTTTTCAAAACTGCGTCAATATTATGACTATAATGGTGATGCATGATGCAGGGATTTTCCGGTTCAGCAATTTTTGCAATAGTTATGCCTTTCGAAACTTGGTCTCTATAGCATATTCACTTGAGAATGCAACTCAAGTTTCCAAACAGGTAGAAGTGCATAAAGCAGGGATTATCCGGTATAGTGATTTTTGCAAGAGTTATGGCTTATGCTCAGAATGAAAAAAGGATACATATCGACACTGCCATTTGACCTACTTTCATATTGGAAGCCTCTATAAGGTTCTATCTCTGTTTATATGTATCCTATTTTCTTCCTGACTGAAATTATTTGTTGAATGGGACATTAAGCTGAAACAATCCAATCCAATACTTTGTTCGCTGTTTCTTTTCCATAAAAGGAATCCTCTGTGGTCGAGTGGTTAGCGTCGGGGATTTCGAAACCGGGTGTCATGCATTCGATTCCCAGTCGCGGCACTACGGTCATAGTGGAGTGCCCTTGGGCAAGGCATATTTTCTAGCCTAGTACTGGTTTGTTTTTCCATGGATCATGAATAATAAAATTTAAATGCGCTCTATATGACCTTAGCTGTCGTGCGCTGTAAAACAAATTATGCATTCATTCATTCATTCTTTTCCATTAATAAATTGTTTTACCATAATGGTAGTTTTGTGATTTTTTTTTCATGAAATAACCATTTTTCGGTTCGGCCATTTTGATAGAGATTCCAATGGTAGTTTTGTGATTTTTGAGCTTATGTATACAGACATGTTAAAAGCAATAATTAAAAGGACCAATCTTGATCTTTATATTTTGTGGTGGCGTATATTGTGGCGGCACTGGCACTCTTAATATATTTTAAAACAACTTTTGAACAGTTATAAAATTTTACTTTGTCGCCGAAATTCGGATGTCAGCACCTTTATTGCCATTTTAATATGAACAACAACCGTTTAGCACAACTGAACCCAATGTGCTTAATGTGAGCTATTGCTATTACACGTCTGTTATCCATCATCTGTTATCAACAATTTTTATAAATAACTATTTGCTGAAACCGCTGGGCAGAAATTAATGTGTCATAGTTGATCCTTGAGTGATTTTTCACAAAAGTTGCTGTATATATTCAACTTGATACCTCTAAAATCGACTGTTCGAATTAAATTTTATGAGGCAGAAATGATCATCTTATGGCCCTAAGTTATAATAGGTAAAATAAATTTGAACCCTTAAAATTTAGGCTCTATGTGTGCAGGCTAGTTTCCTTATATATAATCTGGGTGTGTACAAAACTAAATCTACTGGACTCAAACAGACTTTTGATCACCTCACCGCCCTCAACAAAAATTGCTAAAAAAATCCAGCTCCCATGTGGACGATCTGGTTTCCTTTAATACACTGTATAGACAATGTTTATTTCTTTGAAATTATTGGTGAGGAGTCACCAAATCACAACTAGTCACCACATAGTGACTATGGCTTTTCCTTCAGTGGATGGTACTCAGGTGAGCAATACAGGGACACTATTGCCTGCTTGTTAAATATGTATTTGTGCTCAAGATTAAATCAAAATATGTCCAGCGGAAATACCACATTTATTTTCAGGTCACTTTTCATCCTAGACACCGGGTCAATTTCAGACGGAGAAATCCAATATCATCAACAGCTCGGTAAGTGCAAATCCAAATTGTAAGTCAATTGGGGGAAAAAATTCAGTTTATGATAAACTCACGAAACTGTATACTGTAAAGAACTACATGTTTTTGTGCTTAAAAACAGATTACAACTAAGAAATATTCTTACACTTTTTGATAAATCTTATGTTATGATACATTATATTTAAACAAAATATCTCACTCAGTTTTCAGAGAGATGTTATTGATGTCATAGAATGTGAAGATGAGGAAATTCAGGAAGCCATAGAAAATAGTCTTCTGGACATAGAAATGTAAGAATTTCTTTCAAGTTTATATATATTTTTTAAAAAAAAAGGGCAGTAATAAATAGTGTGATGAAGTTATTGTTTAAGTCTAATTAATGAATTATGCTGCATTGCTTAAAATGGAGAAGTCGCATATTTGGTATTTGCTGTCAAGTGGTAATATTGTCTACGCAATGGATTCCATTTCCATTAACAACATCTGAAAGTTATTAAAATGGTACTAGCATGCTTTTAAAGTATATTTTGGTAGTCTCCCAGTTGGAATGTTGGTTGCCAAGATAATGTGTCTTGATGTTGTATCAGGAAATGTGTCTGTGGCGAGATACTGACTGGAAATGACTGAAAACCTAAAGCCATGTAAACAAACATATTGACTGAAGTGAATGTTTTTGGCATCATGAAGATGGGAGATACCTGGTTTATTTGCAAACCAGTATTAATTTTGAAATTCAGATTTGTGCATATGTTTATTTTTTCTTCAATAAGGAAAGAACCATCCATACCGCAGCTGTGTGATCTACAGGAGGCTTTGAAGACTCTTAATGCAAAGACAGTTGAATCTGAAAGCAGGACCAAGCTCATTGTCATCAGGAGCAACATTTTAGAAAGTACACCGAGATCTCTGGATCGAAAGAACATCAATCTCCAAGCTAAACTTTACATTAAGTTTAGCGGAGAAATAGGAGAGGATTATGGGGGGCCAAGAAGAGAGTTTTTCAGGTTATAATAATGTTTTACATTATGTTGTCATGGTGATCATACACATTTTAAACAATATAAGATATTTTTATATTAAAAGCGATTTTGCAGGATGGATCATAATAAATTGAAATAATCATCTTTAATGAATGCCAACGAATATTACTTTTTATTACTTTTAAACATCTCTATTTGGTTGCAAGTTTCATAAACATACTTCACTTCAATAAATGAATATTAAAATACAACAATATTTGTAATAATTCACTTTAATGTGTGTATCTTAAGTGCTTCAGTGTTGTATTAATCACTTTTATTCATGGTTAAAATCTTCAATATACCCATCTCTCTCTCTCCTCTCAAAGATATATAATAAAAAAGTTATAACCTGTTTCAGACTGGCCATTCAAGCTGTCCACCAATCAGGATTTTTTGAGGGGCCAGAAGAAAACAAGATATTTCGCCATGATCTTGGTCTTTTAGAGAAAAAACATTATAGACTTGTTGGTAGGCTGGTGGCCTTGTCCCTGACCCAGGAGGGACCAGGACTTAACTCACTGAATAAGCAGTTGTTCAACTTAATGGTTGGACAAGATGTGGATCTAAGTGATGTTCAGTTGACCATGATTCCAGAGGAACTAAAAGAGCTCATCAGACAAGTAATTATAATGTTACCACATTTCAGCATGAAATCCTTCAGATATAGTGATTACAATCAAAACGTTAAAATATGTCTTCTCGGTTTCTTGGTCTATGCATTTTTTCTCATGATCTTTTTTTTGGTGGACTAAGGTAGAAAACAAAGTAAGGTTCAAAAGAAGTAGATATGAGTTATTTACATATTGTTCATTAAAATAAAGTACATGCATGTTTATACACAGTGATGTTAGTATACCTGCTGTCATTCCATATAGTTGTTGCTGCATATGGCATAATACAAGGTTAATCGATTGGCAATATGTTGAGACATTTGTTCTATTTGCTAACGATTCATTGCAATCTGCTAAACTATAGAACAATCCCTTGTTAACATACAATGTATACACCAGTCGTACATCTCTCAGTGGACAGAGAGAAGTTCTCTTATTTTGGCAAACTGAGAGGTTAGTTGTGATGATTTTTAGCTCACCTTGAGCCTTGTGATCCGTCTTCGTCTGTCCATTATTCATCAACATCTTGTTTCAAACAACATCTCCTCCTTAACCACTTGGTCAAATATGATGAAACTATACAAGGATGTTCCTTGGGTGGTCCCCTTTCAAAATTGTTCAAAGAATTGTATTCCATGTGGAATTCTGGCAATGGAGAGGAAAAACTTAAAAATCTTCCTCTCCAAAACTACTGGCCAGATTTCAAAATGATTTGTCACAGATGTTCCTTGGGTATTAGTGTCTACCAAGATTGTTCAAATAATTTGGATCCTTGAAAAAACATGGCCCGCAGGGGTGGTGCTAGTTTTCCTTAAATGTTTATAGTGAAAACTTTAAAAAACTCCTTCTCCAAAACTACTGGCTGAATTTTTATTTCATTAATGCATTAATGCCATGTTTAATATTGTGTATAGCCCAAAGGTGAGCTATCCAGGGCTATCATGGTCCTCTTGTTTCAGACATTATTATCCATGCATATTTATTTTTAGCTTGACATATGCACTCATTGTATGTTGATGTGCCTGCAGATTCACATTTTTCTGTTTATCTGTTTTTAATAGTGTCTTCCCAGTTTTCATATTTATAATAGCAGACTTTTTGTTCACTATCAAAATATTGGTGGGTAAATTCAAGTCAGTTCTGCTTTTTATCATTGTTTCAGCTTGAAGATGCTGATACAGATGAAAAGAAAGATGTGTTCCTGTCTAACCATGCAGAAAATCTAATAGACCAAGGGTTTGCTAACCCGTACACAATGCTTCAGGACAAAAAGGCGGAAATGAAACATGTATTGAACAAGAACTACCTGTATTACAGGTAGGCAGTAGTGTCTAGTTTAATCATCATTGTAATTTATGTGTTTTTGATGGCCAGAAAGATATGCAGACATTTAATGGGACAAATTAGATATGACGTACAGGAACAGTTGCACTGCCAAAACATGATTGACAAGAGTAACTACTACATCCAAATTGACTGTATGATAGTTATTGTTTTCACTATTGGCACTATTATGATACTTTCATGACAGTTGGGTCAGTGTGTTAAAATTGAATTTTCCATGTCCAACAATCTGTGTTGTTTGTTTGTTTGTTATGTTTGGTTTAACCTCCCACCGACAGTAACAAACTGCCTTGGGACAACAGGATATTTGCAAACTTCATTGAATCAAGACACTTGGACAAAGAAATTTATGGGTCACATTCAATGAAAACAGGAAACATTTTAACATTTTTAAAAACAAAGGTAAAACGATAATTGTTGATCGGACTGTACCCTTGTCCAGCCCATATCTAAACCATCCATCATGTATACCATGAAGAGTTTTTGACATTTTACAACCACTTCAGTATCACAGAAAGCTGTTAACCTATGCTAATAGGACTACTCTTTGTCAGTCTTTGTTGAAATTGCATAAAAGAACAAAATGTCTGACAAAATCTTAGAAGTGGGCTTGGCATCTAGTTTGTCCTTTCTATGAAAAATCTTGTTTTTACTTAGAACTTTCTACATATGCTTCTGTATAAATATTTCAATACTTCTTTAGAAGAAAATACAAATGTCATTAATAATTATATTTTTAACACATTGAGCTTCAAAGTATCCTCAACTGAATGCATAGCCAAAGACTAATTATTTAGCTACACAACACATTTACTCTTTAGACGGAATCTTGTGGACGCTTAATCTCAATAACTCCTTGTCAGAATTTAATGATACCTTCACAGAGGTTATAAGTACCAATCTTAGTTGTGCATGGTTCATGTTTCGGGTCAAGGTCACAAGGGATGGAGATGGTAACATTTTATGGATGCTTATACTAATATAGTTTCCATCTTAAACCTTACTTTTAGAGTGTCCAGTGAAATAACTCAGTTTAAGAATGGGATGAACGATGTAGGAAAGACTTGGGACTTTGTCCAGGAGCATGCAGATGTCTTTGAACCGTTGTTCTGCCAAAAGCAGAAGGCCCTATCAGCAGATGAAATGAGCAAGCTGTTCAGTTTTAAGCACAGTGAGGAAGGGACAAATGATCGCACATTAGAGAATGTTACAGTCTATGCTTGGGAGATGTTCCTACAGTCAGTTGAGGGTAATTTGTTTCCTTTGTGCTATTTTCCATCATTTTTGTTTGTTTAAGGCATGCTCCCATTATTTAAATTCTACTCATACATTTTTTTCAATGACTTATAGTATATGCTAGTACATATAAAAGTTTGAGAAAATATCTATAACAACATGAGCAATTTGTCTTAGTCAAAGTTTCTTTAATAATGATTATTGATTTTTTTTTTCTTCTTTGGAATGTATTAGTACATTGATGTTTATTTTGCATGACCTTGCACTCTCACATGCTTTGAATACATTTTTAGCGGGGATAAAAATTCCCAGATCTGTAGATAACGAACCACTTATGCATGACAATAAACAACGAAAAATGTGCCTTTGTGTTGGTAACTTCAGTTTCAAAAATGCACTGAGTATATGTTATTCAGTAAATATGAAATTTGCTTACTATGCTCTTTAAAACGATTAACATAACATTTAAACAAGTGGAATTCTTGTGAAGACAAAATACTTTATACGTATTATGGAACATAGTGATTTGATGGCACTGTTTGTTTCTGTTATGCCTAGGTCAAGTTTGATGATCTAACACAAGAGTTATAAATGTTGCTTTATTTAATAATCCTGGATAATTCCATGTGCATATATCATAACAGCCGAATACTGAAATTATATCTTTTAATATCTCATAAATGTGACATTGATTTTTTTGCCCGACTTCAAGAAAGAGGGGCAATATTACTTTGTATATCATTATGTCCATTAATCTGGCAAACAGTCTGTCGATATACCAAACCCTGTCTGACTGATAACTTCCATTCGACCCTTAAATCACAAACTTGGTATGGTTGTTTATGACATGTAGAAGAACCGTATTTTGGATTCTACAGTATAACTTAAAGGACAAGGTTGTATGTTAATCTATCAAAACACTATGTTAAGCAAGAATTTGATAACTTAAGATCTAATCGACACATTTATCTACTACTATGTAAAACTAGAACTATCACTGAAGATGATTAATACCCCCAAAACAGCACCAACAAAAGGGCCATAACTCTGTAATTAGCAAGAATAAAGTTATGTTTCTTGTACACGGCACTTCCTCTCATTATATTCTACCTTTGTATGAAGTTTGATGAAATTCCATCCAGTTATTTTCAAGTTATGCTCCGGACAAGAAATATGGCTTCTGACCAACCAATTGACTGACTGACCGACCGACACAGTGACTCCTATATACCCCCCCAAAACTTTGTTTTTTTGGGGTATAATAATTGATTATGACTAGTAGAATAGCTCTAAAGAGTGGTACCTCAAAGGTCAAGATCACATGATCATAAAGTATGTTAAACTCTTATAAACATTTTGTTAAGAAGGCTTTATGGCCGATTGATAACACAATTGTTTCTTTTGAGAAGAAAAACTCTATTGACTTTTAATAAAGCTTAACTAATATGGCTGAATGTTAAGTGATTCTTAAGTGATAAGTGAAGTTTAAGGTGCTGTTTATTTTGTATTTTAATGATAATAACTACAAGCTTGTCCTAGATAAGGTTTGGCCCATTTGCCACATGTAAATGCCATGTAGCCAAATGTTATTGTAATAATGGGGCAATGGCATGTTAGGGGGGCATATATGCGTTACAAACTTTCTTGTTTTGGCTTTGTTTTTATAGGATTCCTCCATTAAAAGTTGGTGTCCATATATTTGCCTGCCTTCAAAGAACAAAAAAAATCCTTTATTAACCTGTTTATTTTCAGAAGAAGACGTGCCTGTCACTTTCGCCGAATTACTAATATTTTCAACTGGATCAGATGAGATTCCCCCATGTGGGTTCTCAAAAACAATTGATATTCTCTTCTACAATCAGGAGAAAGGAGAATGTAGACTACCTCATGTGTCAACGTGTGGCCTGCAGATGTGGCTGCCAAGGATACAAAAGCCAGATTCCTTCTCAACCTTGCTTGTAAAAGCAATCAGTGAATCAGGAGGTTTTTTAAAGGTGTAGATGGTGTTTTTACTAACTTACAAAACAAATGTGCCATAGTTTTCTTCTTTTAAGCTGTACTGGCCAAAGGCCAGTGTACTGGCCAAAGGCCAGAAGACGTAGAGCAGCATGCATCCGTAAACAATTGCTTGTTAATGCGATAAGTTTTGATTGTATCTTGATCAAACTTGTAGTGGTTAAATATATCTAAGAGAGCTCAGTTCCTTTGAATTTCACACAGGCTTTACTTGATTATGGCCCTTGAATTTTTCAAACTTTGTATGACTGAGCTTGTGAACACAATGAAACCTTTGTTTATCAAACTTAAACAGTATTTAAATGTTTATGTGAACTGGTTCCTTTTGAAATCAGCAGCATGCACCCATGCATGACAGGATTATGGCCCTGTAACATTTTTTTTATTTTTTAATTCAACTTTTGAAATGCAATCAAGTCTTCATTTATTATCTGAAGTTTACAAACCTTAAACAGTATCAAGATATCCATAAGAGCTAGGTTGCTTTCAGAAAACAGCAAAATCCAGCCATGCATGACTAAATTTGGTACTTGAAATGGTCACAATTCACAAAATTGAGCTTGTCGTATTTACTGCTTATCTGCCATATGTTGAAATATAGCCTCAGGTCCTCTTGTGTTGTATCGAAAGGAGTTTCTTGTTTGATTGATTTAGAAGCATATACATACTTTCCAAAGAGTAACTATTAAGTAAAAACATTTATCTTGTGAGTTAACAATAATGAGGATCAAACATTTACCCAATGATGCATATTTGTAGTTTTAACATTTTAGAGCCACTTAAGGTATAATAACTATCAAATGCCATCAAGTATAACGGTATAGAAAGTCAGCCCTTTCTACTTTTTCGGCACATATTTTTCTATACTATGGTGATAGCATCCGGGATATTATTTTGTATCTGTATTTTACTTAAACTTTGCATTCACTAGGGATATAGAGATGGTAAAGGTATAAACATAATTATTTTGGCTACAATCCAACACTTGATATGAAATTCATTACAGTAATCATGGATTTTAATAATATCATGAGCTTTGATGGAAGTTTTCTTCATTCTTGGGATTCGTCATTAGATTTTCATTTTCATAAGACACATATAATATCAGTATCATAGGTATGACATGTTAAATCCTAAAAACACTATTATTGTCTATGTATTAGCCTCATGTTTTATATTTGTATTAACCCTTTCCATCATACAACAATTCTGCAGCAGACAACTTTGAACATATTTTATTAAAATATAGAAAATCTCCATAATTGCATGGATAACCTAGGACTAAAAGTTGAAAACATTGTGTCAAAAGGAGAAACTGCACGTTTTGTGCAATTTCTTCTTTTTTCACAATGTTTTCAAAAAGCTGTCTGCTGCAGGCGTCAGAAATCGTCTATATGAGGGAAAGGGTTGGTTAAGGGCCTTTGAGATGAAGGCAATGCCATTATTATTTGAACAATAAACTTAAACAATGTTTTAATCTTGCTCCTGGAATTATTTTTTCTATCTTAATTTTGTATTATAATGGCTAACTGTATTTTGCGAAACGGAACGGAACGGAACGGAACGGAACGGAACAAGTGATGGGGCACCAGACAGGGAATATCTGTTTCCATACTTATATTTTGTACCTGCGTTTTAATAAACATTTAGTAATATCTGGTTCAGGAGGGGCATACTGTTATTAACTGCCTCTTGTATAAGTCGACATAAATAAATAAATAATAAATCAAAGTTGTGTCTTTGTATGCATGTCTTTACTGTCATACGATAGAAATATCTATCATGTGCGGAGTTAAATCTATAACCCATATTACCTACCAAAGTGACAGACACCTCTTCTACATATTCTACCTCGAAACCTTTGCGGTTTCAACAACTACTAATCTCTTACATTACCATTGGTTATTTTCGTTGGGCGCAATTATAACCTATCTGAAAAAGTTCGACCCGACCAGGGGTCGAACTCCAGACTTATTGTTCTCACCGATATGTTATGTATTCTAACCTTTTTAAAATCGAACTCTACACAACAGTTTTCAATTTGTTACAGTCCGTCTTGCCACATAGGTTTGAACCTATTGGTGAAAGATTATCGAAGCTTGTCAAAGTGACTATGTGCAAGCGGTGCTTTAGAAACACCACGTGTAGAGAAAGATACTAATGCATGCACACCCATGCTCGAAACAATACAAGTTTAATCTGTGCGTTCAAACATCTGATTGGTCGATTAACACACATTTGTAGAAGTAATGAGTGCTCTCTAACTTAGCAGTAACGTGACAGTGACAGTTCAACGTGCAGGAGGAATATTAATATATTGATTATTTCGGTTTTTCGATGTTTCAATAATATTCCAGTCGCAACGGGGATGTATGAGCCAGTGCATGGGAAAAGCTAAAAGTTGGCGTTTGTGAACAGTATATAAGATCAAGATCAGCTAGTGCATCCACACAGTCTGATCAAGATCTACTGTTTAAAAATGTTGATTCGAACCCATAGCGAGTGAACTTTGATTTACCTCTAGACGTTATATTATGAACATTTTAAAAGTGATGAATAGTTATGTAGGTCATTGTTCCGTTCCGTTCCGCAAAATACAGTTACCCACACAGGTAACTGTATAATGCGGAACGGAACGGAACAATATATATATAATTGTTGAGAGAGTATATACATTATAAAAATAATATTGTAAACTATTAAGTAGCTAAATCATGCAGAATCAATTAACCAAAGCGTTATACGTGTGTTGTGTTGGGTGAATGCATTTTTGTTTGGGGGTGTATTCCAACCATTAGGCAAGTGGACTTTAATTTACCGCTATAGACGTTCCTATTATGCACATCTTTTTCAGAAATGAATAGTTGTGTAGGTCGTTCCGTTCCAAGATAAATGCAATGTTTGTTTGGTGTTTTACGCTGCTTTCAACAATACATTTCAGTTATATCACGGCGTTTCCTGGGTAAGTTACCAGTACTATTTGTCCATTTATCTTGACACCAGGGAGTCGGTCGTCATGCTAACCCCACAACACTGAGCGCGAATGAGGGAAAGTCATTACTTCCATTTTTAAAGTATTTGGTATGACCCGGTCAGGGATAGAAAATGACACCTCCCGCACCGAGGCGAACGCTCTACCACTACATCACTACATTAATTCTTAATTAAACCTCACTCAATATTAATGAAATTCGACGTAAGAACTCAAGTGGATATTTTTTGCAGGAGGAATATTAATTTATTGATTATTTCGGTTTTCGCTGTCTTAATAATATTCCAGTCGCAACGGGGATATATGAGCCAGTGCATGGGAAACGCTAAAAGTTGGCGTTTGTGAACAGTATATGAGATCAAGATCAGCTAGTGCTTCCGCACAGTCTGATCAAGATCTACTGTTTATACATGTTGATTCGAACCCATAGCACGTGAACTTTGATTTACCTCTAGACGTTATATTATGAACATTTTACAAGTAATGAATAGTTCTGTAGACCGTTGTTCCGTTCCGTTCCGCAAAATACAGTTACCCACACAGGTAACTGTATAATGCGGAACGGAACGGAACAATATATATATATATATATATATATAATTCCAACCATTAGGCAAGTGGACTTTGATTTACCGCTAGACGTTCCTATTGTGCACATCTTTACACATTTGTAGAAGTAAAGAGTGCACTCTAACTTAGCAGTCACGTGACAGTGACAGTTCAACGTGCAGGAGGAATATTAATTTAATGATTATTTCGGTTTTTCGCCGTTTCAATAATATTCCAGTCGCAACGGGGATGTATGAGCCAGTGCATGGGAAACGCTAACAGTTGGCGTTTGTGAACAGTATATAATATCAAGATCAGCTAGTGCATCCGCACAGTCTGATCAAGATGTACTGTTTATACATGTTGATTCGAACCCATAGTACGTGAACTTTGATTTACCTCTAGACGTTATATTATGAACATTTTACAAGTAATGAATAGTTCTGTAGATCGTTGTTCCGTTCCGTTCCGCAAAATACAGTTACCCACACAGGTAACTGTATAATGCGGAACGGAACGGAACAATATATATATATATATATATAATTCCAACCATTAGGCAAGTGGACTTTGATTTACCGCTAGACGTTCCTATTGTGCACATCTTTAAACATATGTAGAAGTAAAGAGTGCTCTCTAACTTAGCAGTCACGTGACAGTGACAGTTCAACTTGCAGGAGGAATATTAATATATTGATTATTTCGGTTTTTCGATGTTTCAATAATATTCCAGTCGCAACGGGGATGTATGAGCCAGTGCATGGGAAACGCTAAAAGTTGGCGTTTGTGAACAGTATATAAGATCAAGATCAGCTAGTGCATCCGCACAGTCAGATCAAGATGTACTGTTTATACATGTTGATTCGAACCCATAGCAAGTGAACTTTGATTTCCCTAGACGTTATATTATGAACATTTTACAAGTAATGAATAGTTCTGTAGATCGTTGTTCCGTTCCGTTCCGCAAAATACAGTTACCCACACAGGTAACTGTATAATGCGGAACGGAACGGAACAATATATATATATATATATATATATATAATTCCAAACATTAGGCGAGTGGACTTTGATTTACCGCTAGACGTTCACATCTTTAAACATATGTAGAAGTAAAGAGTGCTCTCTAACTTAACAGTCACTTGACAGTGACAGTTCAACGTGCAGGAGGAATATTAATTTATTGATTATTTCGGTTTTTCGCCGTTTCAATAATATTCCAGTCGCAACGGGGATGTATGAGCCAGTGCATGGGAAACGCTAAAAGTTGTCGTTTGTGAACAGTATATAAGATCAAGATCAGCTAGTGCATCCGCACAGTCTGATCAAGATCTACTGTTTATACATGTTGATTCGAACCCATAGCACGTGAACTTTGATTTACCTCTAGACGTTATATTATGAACATTTTACAAGTAATGAATAGTTCTGTAGATCGTTGTTCCGTTCCGTTCCGCAAAATACAGTTACCCACACAGGTAACTGTATAATGCGGAACGGAACGGAACAATATATATATATATATATATATATATATATATAATTCCAACCATTAGGCAAGTGGACTTTGATTTACCGCTAGACGTTCCTATTGTGCACATCTTAACACATTTGTAGAAGTAAAGAGTGCTCTCTAACTTAGCAGTCACGTGACAGTGACAGTTCAACGTGCAGGAGGAATATTAATTTATTGATTATTTCGGTTTTTCGCCGTTTCAATAATATTCCAGTCGCAACGGGGATGTATGAGCCAGTGCATGGGAAACGCTAAAAGTTGACTTTTGTGAACAGTATATGAGATCAAGATCAGCTAGTGCCTCCGCACAGTCTGATCAAGATCTACTGTTTATACATGTTGATTCGAACCCATAGCAAGTGAACTTTGATTTACCTCTAGACGTTATATTATGAACATTTTACAAGTAATGAATAGTTCTGTAGATCGTTGTTCCGTTCCGTTCCGCAAAATACAGTTACCCACACAGGTAACTGTATAATGCGGAACGGAACGGAACAATATATATATATATATATATATATATATATATAATTCCAACCATTAGGCAAGTGGACTTTGATTTACCGCTAGACGTTCCTATTGTGCACATCTTAACACATTTGTAGAAGTAAAGAGTGCTCTCTAACTTAGCAGTCACGTGACAGTGACAGTTCAACGTGCAGGAGGAATATTAATTTATTGATTATTTCGGTTTTTCGCCGTTTCAATAATATTCCAGTCGCAACGGGGATGTATGAGCCAGTGCATGGGAAACGCTAAAAGTTGACTTTTGTGAACAGTATATGAGATCAAGATCAGCTAGTGCCTCCGCACAGTCTGATCAAGATCTACTGTTTATACATGTTGATTCGAACCCATAGCAAGTGAACTTTGATTTACCTCTAGACGTTATATTATGAACATTTTACAAGTAATGAATAGTTCTGTAGATCGTTGTTCCGTTCCGTTCCGTTCCGTTCCGTTCCGCAAAATACAGTTACCCACACAGGTAACTGTATAATGCGGAACGGAACGGAACAATATATATATATATATATAATTCCAACCATTAGGCAAGTAGACTTTGATTTACCGCTAGACGTTCCTATTGTGCACATCTTTACACATTTGTTGAAGTAAAGAGTGCTCTCTAACTTAGCAGTCACGTGACAGTGACAGTTCAACGTGCAGGAGGAATATTAATTTATTGATATTTCGGTTTTTCGCTGTTTTAATAATATTCCAGTCGCAACGGGGATGTATGAGCCAGTGCATGGGAAACGCGAAAAGTTGGCGTTTGTGAACAGTATATAAGATCAAGATCAGCTAGTGCATCCGCACAGTCAGATCAAGATGTACTGTTTATACATGTTGATTCGAACTCATAGCAAGTGAACTTTGATTTACCTCTAGACGTTATATTATGAACATTTTACAAGTAATGAATAGTTCTGTAGATCGTTGTTCCGTTCCGTTCCGCAAAATACAGTTACCCACACAGGTAACTGTATAATGCGGAACGGAACGGAACAATATATATATATATATAATTCCAACCATTAGGCAAGTGGACTTTGATTTACCGCTAGACGTTCCTATTGTGCACATCTTTTTCACATTTGTAGAAGTAAAGAGTGCTCTCTAACTTAGCAGTCACGTGACAGTGACAGTTCAACGTGCAGGAGGAATATTAATTAATTGATTATTTCGGTTTTTCGCTGTTTTAATAATATTCCAGTCACAACGGGGATGTATGAGCCAGTGCATGTGAAACGCGAAAAGTTGGCGTTTGTGAGCAGTATATTGGTATTGTCCCCATGTATTCCAAGAAGAAACCTAATAATCCCGCTTTAGGTAAAATGTTCATTTGTCCAAGTCACACGAAAACGACCTTTCCGAGCCTACAATTGAACTCAGGGATTATATATTGTCCCTGAATTGATTGATTAGGATTTAACACCGTTTTCAATAAAAACAGTTCACCTACAAAACACTCTTTCCACGCAACTGGCCGATTTTCCACATAGACCGAAAGCCTTGGTGAAAGACGAATAACGCTTGTCTCATTGACCTTTGTCACCGAACTTACGAAAGACGATTATCCAAACAAGCTCATTACCAAAACAATAACTTGCCGTTCGACAAAGCATTCCGAAAGAATATTTTTGATGGAATACTAACTTTGCAATAATGCATTAATTGTCATTTACCCTTTCCCACATGCTATAAATATGCAGCAGACATATGCAATATAAAAGATCTGGACACACATATGAGAAAACATTGTTTTCCCCTTTTACTACAATGTTTTCAAAAGTCGTGTGCTGAATGTGTGTCAAAATTCATTTACATGTGGGAAAGGGTTGATTTTTAAGTCGGTTATCGTGTAACGTATCTCAGTTGTTGATATATCTATGTGTTTCTTTATTTTGCCTACAACAGCTTTGCTTACGGTATAATAGTTTGTAACGTTTCGTATCAGAACCGTTCGCCAGCAAATATTTAGTTAAACGTGGGACAGGTGTTTATGTAATGCAGTAAATCGAATCGATCAAAGCGGGTTAGAAGAAGGGTGAAGTGAATGACAAAATCTGGCTGTGTGAAAAGGACATTTTTATTAAATGTCGACATACTATCGTAGGCTATGATTGAACCAGATAGTTATTCATAGAGAGAACATTCACTTCTCATTTTGGGCGGGGTGTCCAATTTTACTTTACTAGTAACCAAGTACCCGAAACACTGTTGTAGGACTCTCCAAGGGTATGTGTTAGGTGTGTTCCCGATACGTCGACTCGATTTAATCCCTAGCTGGTCGGTCGAGCGGATCGGGGGGACCATTATAGTGTAATTATGTGACAGGTAAATATGTATACCTATAGCTTTAGACTCATGATTTATTGAGACGGGTGTATTTTTAACTTTTTAAACTAAGACATAAATAGTGTATTAATAAACGATTTTCGGATGCGTTTGCACTATAAGACCACTAGAAAATCGCAAATTCCCAAAGGAAGTTAATTTCTTTATTTCCCTAAATGTTTTCTGCTAATTTTAGTGAATCCTTCCCAGTGCTATTTTTTTATTTATGCATAAAATATTATGATCAAGGAATATATACATGCAGAATTTCTTAAGAATGTGAAATTTAAAACATTTGAGAAAAGTGTAACCTAGGATTAGCCTGCATATACGTACAAGTTAATCTTTTGCTGCACTTTTTTTTCTTTTTCTTTTTTATTCGAACCATGCAGTCTGATCTCTGTCAGCACTATTAAGTAAAATATTAGAAAACAGCATATAATCACGCGAGCACCGCAATAGTAACTGACGCTAATTCACGTTTTATATCTGCACCTAAAACGCCACTGTTAGTTTCAATTCAAGTGTATAAGCTGAGATGCAGAATGCGCATAAGCCATCAACTTTTTTTTTTATTTATTTAAATAAAAAAAACACATTATAAACTAATGAAACATTTTCATTATCTCACAATATTTTTAAAGACAAACATTACACAGCTGTCCTTTCTAGATAGTTTTACATGCACGACAATATAGTGCACCCTTTCCCACGTACAACACATCAGCAGCAGACGACTTTGTAAACATAAAGGCGAAACACTCTTTTCGTATAACTCGGGTGTATATTGTTTTTCGACCAAAAGTGAACACATGTGACGCTTAACAATGTGTTTAAAGAATTGAAAGCATTGAGGCAAAAAGAGAAATTGCGCATTGTGAGTAATTCCTCGTTTTGCCACTATGTTTTTAAATGTCGCCTGCTGCAGAGTCGTTAGCAAGCATATGTCTGTGGGAAAGGGTTAAACCCTTGATATATATATATGAGTAGCGCAATACGAAATGAGAACAATCTGAGGCGTCTGTACGGTCTCGGAAGAGCCATCATGTACAACGTGCATAAACATGCCATAACCCTTTCCCACATACAGCAAAACCGCAGCAGACGACTTTGAAAACATGTAATATTAAGGGAAACCGTTAGGATTGTTTGTTTGATATTTTACGTCGCTTTCAACAATCTTTCAGTTATATCATGGCGTTTCCTTCGTAATTTAGAATTGTGACCCCTCTTCCCTCTTTAACCGTTTTTTCTTTTCACCTGCAAACAACGTTTGACACATGGATTTCTTTGGGGGACTCGAACCCATAGCAAGTGAACTTTGACGTACCTCTAGACGTTACTATTATGCTCATGTTTACAAGAAATAGTTCTGTAGGTAGTTGTTCCTTTCCATTCCGAACAATACAATTAACCACACAGGTAACTGTATTTTGCGGAACGGAACGGAACAAACTAATACTTTTATATACATTATCAAATGAACATTGTTAAATAGAAGAAGGCTAAATGCTGCTACGATTGGATAGACGCAGTTAACCAAATCTGCCATTTTCTTCTGTTATGGGTTTGTCGGGTGAATGCATTTTGTGGCTACGAACACAATTACATGAAATAACTTTGGGTCAATTTGAACCCATAGCGAGTTTGCTGTTATTTTCTACTCAACAAAGTTAGACACTAAACAACGGACCCGAATACTCACCATCACTCACAAAACCGATGGCAAAACATCTTAATACATTATCCTATTACACCGTTACTAGTATGCACGTTGTTATAACATATATGTTTAATATTTGGATTTTAACTGGTACAGAGTCCATCCACTGCTTCACTTACTATCATTTTATACATTGAAGTCAAATTCCTCCTGAAAAAGTTTCTTGTGTGATTCAGATGGATCAATTTGATCAAAGCTAAGCAGACCTTGCCAGAAATAAGGATGCCGTTTCAGCAAACAATTCCTTTTCACACAGTATATCTTAAGTGTCTGTTTAGAAATTGTCGGTCTCATTTCAACTTCACTATTTTCAAGTCTATGAGGGTAAAAGTACCTTTCCATGTGTGTAATTACAATGTCATAAGGAGCAAGAGCATTTCTTTTACTGATGATGTTACTGCATGACATGCACTTCAGGACTTTTTTATTTTTGAGTTCTGTACTCTTGATATATTGTACATTGAATTGTTCATCATTGTGCCAGATCTCGAAGAACTGGAATGGGCGTTTTTTCTTTAAGTCTACTGTTACACAGTTGGTATTTTCAACAATGGTTGAATATTTTTCAATTGGTATTCTTTTCACATTCTGGGAACCTCTTCTTGGTTTTTTTGTTTTCTTCTCACCTGCTCCTTTTATGTTATGCTTATTGACTGCCGCTGATGGGCTGTATTGGTAATTTGAAATTAGATTTATGATACAGCTTGTTTGGTCTGCAACTACTAAAACATGAGGACAAATTTTCAATTTTATGTAATCAAGGCAGTTGCACACATATTTTTCTTTCTCTTGCTTAACTATATAAGCGTTTTGTTCTTCAGCAATGCAATAGTTTCCATTTTCAAGTTCCCGAATTGAGTCAACTGAAAGTATTTTTTCGGCTTTGTTCCATAATTGGGCAATTCTAGATGTTGGCAGGGATGTTAAATAATCAGCACAATCCTGGGGCTGCATACTCAATTTCCTTGTGATGGCTGTTTGGGGACGATCATCTGTTAAGTTACCATTTAAAATTTTGGAAACATGTACTTGTCTTTGAAATTCAGTCATTGTTTTCCACTGATGATGAGGGATTTCGTATTTCTGAAGCTCGCCTGTCAAACGATATTCACCACAACCATAAATTGCCTTTACCATTTCATTTTCCTGTGGTATTATAATATTATCGTATACTAAACCATGAACTGCAGATTGGTCCACAAATTGGCCACCAATTGACTCTTTTAAGACACTATTAATTGATTCAGCTCGTTGATTATCAAATTTGTGCGGAGGATTTCCCAAACCAGCTTTAATTCTAACCTCTTTCCCCATTGATTTTAGAAATGTTGACTTTAGAGACCTTACTCTAAGTCTAGTAGATTCTATGTAATGCCTGAAAGATAATGGCCAATTCTTGGACAAAGCTTGGTATTTTCTGTCATATTTATCTGTTTCCTCATCTACAAGTCCTGGTATTCTAATACCATTTAATTCTTTTCCTAAAATCTTGTCGATTATTTCATGAGCAAACTCTTTTGTAGTCGGATCCTTTTTGAGTTCAGCAAGCATGTCATCTTTTACATGATTAAAACATCTTAATTTTATATTCATATTCTCTTGTTCGAAAGTTTCAATTGGATAGATGGCTTCAAAACCCATCTCTAAAGCTAACTCCCCATCTGTTCCATAGATAAGATTGGTAATGCCACAGGATTTCATTTGGTTTGCCAGGTATCTATAATCTGTTTCCTTTCGTCCTGTACTGGTCATCATCCCGGCAAATATTGTAGGGTTGCCGAGTCTGTTGCTTTTGTGCACTAAATGTGGATGTGAAAAACTAAGACATGTAGTATAGAAGGGTCCTACTTTATAAGTCATATCAATTCCTAACTGAGATTTTGTGCTGCTTGATGGATCACATAATCTTTTAATCCAGGTTACTGCATTATCTGTCATAGCAAATGTGTTTGGATGTATTCTTTGTTCTTTAGACCGAAATGAAAAGTCAACATTTTTTACAAATTTTCCAGAATCCATTTCCGCTATAAGCTTTGTAAAATTTGGCTGAATAACTGGCCCAGTATTCCGTGATCTATGCTTATTGATTAACTTCCTTTTCATATTGTATAGTTGGTTTCTGTCTCTTGGTCCATCACTAGATGACAGCATATTTATAGGGCCCCCTTTTCCTTTGTCTATTAAATTTATTACCTTCTTAGGTGGCTCATGCTGAAGAAGCTGTTTTTCTTGGGCGAGAACGGATGTCTTTGTTCGGATATACGGCTTTTTCCGGTCCTTAGAGTTGCCATGGCCAACAAAAGATGATGTTGCTGCTCCAATATATTGAACGACTGCATATTTTGTTAATCCATGGCAAGAGTACACTCTACTTATAATTCTGGTTGACCTACCTAATCCCATCCTATCTTCTCTCACGCTATACATTCTTTTAACTGTGAATACATTATTTTGAGACAGAATTGGATCGTCGTGTGAGACCTTTCTTCTAGATATGGTCTCAATCTGTTCTATTTTATTATCTGTGGCTTTTACTTTTACAACAACCGTTGGGCTTGAATGACTTTTGTAAGAACCACTGTCGTCACAAGCTAAATCCTTCTCTTCAACTTTTTGAAGATCAATTACAAACACTGAATTTTTTTCTGGATGTGGAACACATTTGCCCAATCGGTCACTCGTGATTGTTGAAAATGCACAAAGCTGCACTATCTCATTTAGAGACAACCCTTTAGCTTTCTTTTTAAATACAGGACAAAACTGCTCTCTTGTGTCTGAAAGAAACAATATAAAGTGAAAACAAGTAGACCATGATGGTCCTATATCGCTCACCTGATTTTTACACCAGGGTTATAATTTAACCAATATTGGTAGAGGTCTACTAGATGAAGATAAATTTCAAATATCAACATTTACACAAGATTTTTAAAGTATTTCCCTATACGGGTTTATTTAAGACAAGTGACCCGAGGTGGGACCATTAGATGAAGCTACATACCAAATATCAAAGGCCTGGGCCTTGTACCTTTAGACAATAATTGTTTAACAATTTTTCCCTATACGAGTATATGTTAAAACAAGTTACCCACGGAGTGGGGCCATTTTTTACCCCAGGGTTATAATTTGAACAATCTTAGTAGAGGTCAACTAGATGAAGCTACATACCAAATATCAAAAGCCTGGATATTCCACTTTCAGACAAGAAGATTTTTTAAATTCCCTATACGAGACCGTAAAACAGGTGACCCCCAAGGTGGAGAAATTCTTTACCCCAGGTCTATAATTTGAACAACCTTTGTAGAGGACCACTCGATGAAGCTACACACCAAATATCAAAGGCCTGGGCCTTCTACTTTTGGACAAGATGATTTTTAATGTTCTTTCCCTATACGAGTGTATGTAAAACAAGTGAACCCCGGGGAGGGGTCATGGTTGACCCCAGGGCTATAATTTGAACACAATTGGCAGATGTCCACTAAATCATGCTACATACCAATTATCAAAGGCATGGGACTGAAAGAGATCCAATCAAGGAACATTCATGTGACATTATTTTGAAATATGGTTCATTGGCATTGCTTACTTTCTTTGTATTTATAAAATAACACCTTTGAAAACTATTGAAGTTCTATTAAATCAGGTGAGCGATATAGGGCCATCTTAGCTCACCTGAGCACAAAGTGCAGGGTGAGCTATTATGATCACTCACCGTCCGACGTCTGTCTGTCTGTCCGTCCGTTCACATTTTCCTACAATAACTTCCCCTCCTTAACCGTTGAAAAACATGGCCACCATAATAATTTAAATAACCCAGGTAGAGGGTCACCCATGAAACGTTTGTGCTAAATTATTTTCAAATCATGCCAGTGCTTTTGTACATGATGATTTTTTAAGTTGTCACTGTATATATATATATGTATACATATAAGGAAAACAAGATCTGGCCCCTGGTTGCCATATTTTTCAACGGATCGTAATAATGTCAACAATTTTGGTAGAGGGTACCAAAGGAACATTTGTGTCAAGTTATTTTTTAAATCAGGTCAGTACTTTGGGGCAAGAATATTTTTAAAGTTTTTACTATACACATATAAGGAAAACAAACTCAGCCCCTGGCGGCCATGTTTTACAACGGATCGGAAATATTTGAACAATCTTGAAAGGGGGTCCCCCAATGAACATTTGTGCAAAATAATTTTCAAATCGGGCCAGTACTTTTTGACAAGACGATTTTTAAATCTTTGGCAATTTTCCCATTTTCTGATACAGCAGCAACCAAAGTACTACTTTGAATTAATCATTTGAACAACTTTGAAAGAAGACCACCCAAGGAACATTTCTGTTATTTTGAAATCAGTCCATTGGTTTAGTAGAAGAAGTTGTAGGAAATTGTTAACAGACGGACAGACGACGACGCCGGACGCCGAGACGCCGAGTGATCACAAAAGCTTCGTGCTTAGGTGAGCTAAAAAGTAGAAGTAGACCCCTTAACAAAAACCTGATAATAATCTTAAATAGTTCAGTTCAAACTTAAACCCTTTTAATGTTGTAGGAATGTTAAAGTCTAAAAGTTAAAATGAAACTTAATTTTAAATTACTCTGCACTGAAGTAAGTTTCCTTTTTCAAAAGTAGAGCTGTAATTTAGTAATAGAAACTTTAAGTACTTTGAATAGGAACTAAAGATTTTCTCTGAAACTGGAACCTGATGAGTTAAACACTTGGTTACCACAACAAAACATTGTTTTATCATTCCTAATCATGCATTCATTCTTTATCTATTATGTAAATAACTACTATCTTAATTACCTGCAAAAGATGAGTCAATGTCTGATACAGATTCGTCTAGATTTGTCTCTGAAAAAAGCTCAACATCAGCTACAGCCAAATCAACTTGTTCGTGAGGATGCAAGCTTATCAAGTTTTCTAAATGGTCGATTATCTGTTCAAGTGTGTGAAAATGCAGGAGACAAGCTGCACCTTCTGCATATGTACTTCCATCTTTGTGACACGCATGCGGATCCAGTATGCTGAAGGATAGGTTGTTGTTAACAAATATAGCTCGGCATTTATCTTGCATTCTAAGTATCATGCTTCTTTTACTATAAGTTGACAAAGATTGCATCAACAGATTTCGTATTTCTTGGCCCATTCCACAGGATATATTGTTTAATATTGAGATATTTGCAAAAATGGCTTTTCCATTGAAGGTTATTTTAGCTGTATGAGGCAGTTCATCAATATCTAGTCTGGAATCTCTTCTGTTTTCAGGCCATCCTTCATCTTTAAGAACTTGTAAATGTATCATGTCACCTTCTTTTAAGATTGAGTTCACGTCTGCAGTTGTCCATTCTGTGGGTAGTTTTGACTCAGCGGCCACAGCTGAGATAAGGCATATAGTGCTGCACTGAGAACCTGATGCAGCATGCTTAAAAATGTCTTGAGAGGCCTGGTGGAAATCTCCTAGGACACATATTGCTCCATTGTGAATGGCCTAAAAATAGAAAATGAAAGACAATTGCCATTTGTATGATATCCCAATACTACATACACCAGTGTGTTTTGTTTGTACCAAATGTATGATGTTTGTATTTCAAATATATGATGATTTGTATTTTATCCTGAAATCGGATGTTCCTATTTTTCATCTTCGTAATTAGCATCATCATTTGTAAAGACAGAATTAAATTTATCTGCAATAAGATCTTTATCTTTTATTTTTTTATTATATATATGAATTTCGTTTATTTTAACAATATTTCTATTGAAGAGCTTGAAGACCTAACATTTTCGAAATATATCATGGATTATTTTGATATTTTTCAATTTTGTTTTCCAAGGATGATTTTTTGGAAAAGATAATCATCTCAATAACTCTATTTCGTTATATTTTCTGTTCAAACATTAAAGGCCCCTGGCGGACATATTTGATTATGTCGTCTGCGGAATAGCTTAGTGTGACAAGATCAAATTGTGATACAAGGTTGTTTGAAAATTTAATGAAGACCGGGTCAGTTTTGACCGAAATCAGCGAGCAAAAAAGTAGGCAAAGAATTTTTATAATCGTAAACTGACTAAAAGAGGACCATGATGGTCCTTTTTCGCTCACGTGATTTGATAGAACTTAAACATTTTTTAATCTTTATACATATTAAAAAAACGAGCCAAGTTTATCAACGGTTTGGATTAATCAGAGCAATTTTGGTAGAGGGCCACGCAAGGAATATTTGGGCCAAATTATTTTCAATATGGCCTATTCGTTTGGTCAAGAAGATTTTTTAAAGTTTTCACTATACATACATTATATCTGATTGTTGTTTCTTTTTGACATACAGGCGACATTTTGAATTCATCATGGATAAAAGAAAAAAGAATGAATTTTGATGACGACATTTAGAGGGTGCTTTGTGTGAAGTTTCATCCCAATTGACCCACTGGTTACTGAGAAGAATATGTTGATGGATACACGACGGTCGAATGCACGACGTACGCCGTACAACAGGCGATGAAAATAACTGTCAAATATTACCTTGACCTACATAGTTTGGCTGCGTCACGACCCTGTTGTCGCAAGCAATATAATTTGAAAGTTTGAAGAAGACATGTTAATAAATGGCAAAGTTATAGTTAACATTAAGTTTTTGTGACAAAATATAAGTACAAAAAGGGGCATAACTCTTTATAACTCAAATATGATCTTGACCTACATGATTTGGCTGCATCACGACCCTGTTGTCATAAGCAATACAATTTAAAAGCCTGAAGAAAAAATTACACAAAATGACAAAATGTTACCTCTGTGTTAGGTGGACTTCTTTCTTGGACTGGTAAACTGGTTGTTTTGTCTAAAACAAAAAAGGTTTTAATTTTCAAATTATAATAGTTAGTATATTTATATACAGGCTTGTTTCTCATTCCAACTTTGATGTTGCCATAAACATTCATATTAAAATGTTAGTGTTGTCGGCAGTAATTTGCATACACGATGTTTTGTGGAAAGCTTTAAAATGACAGATCTGTGGTCAGATGACACTTAAATTCATGAGACAACTAAGTCTCTTACTAAAAAGAGCATTGTTGAGTAACTTGTCGATCTTTTCTGACAACGTAAACCATCCGTTTAGTGTACCTGAGCTGTGCAGGTGTAAATCTTATAGTATAACTATAAATATCACATGACACATTTTTTTCTATATTATTGTATAAATTAAATAGAAATAATAGTTTAAGGAGAGGCATATACCTTTATAAACAGGTAAATATTTCACACAGGTCTGTTTTGGTCTTTGCTTTTAAGTAAATAACCGTATTAATTATGATATTTTTACATTTTTTTAAAAATTATGTACAAATAATGGGTTAATCGATTAATCGTTCATCGTTAAAGAATTGTTTGAATAATAAGAATAATAAAGGACCTGTTTAACTAGTGATATCGACTTTTATGCGTAAAAGTTAAGCGGGCACCACTGACCAAAATGAAAGTAGGAAATAATGGGCTAACACAAACTCAAGAATTTTCGTGATCTCACGCGAATAAAGCGAAAAATAGATAAACACGAAAAAACCTGATGTACGTTTTTTTGTAATATAAATACCTTTGTCACTTGTGTATCTGTTCAATGATGGCAGTGAGTACATTTCTGTGTTCTGACTCTCAGACGTGTCCATGTGTAACTCCTCCTCTATTATTACTGTGTTACTATTGGTATGTTCTGAAATATAACAGAAGAAACAAGTTAATGTTGTATTGCAATCAATACAAAAGTCCCCAACAGGACGAGGACAGCACATTGTGTATTGTATGTGCATTTTTGGACAAAAACAGCAATGCACTGCATACATTTTGGATAAAAATGTACCTTGATCATAACCTGAAACCAGATAAATGAAAAGAAATGCTGTATATATAAGTTTATTATAGACAGCAATACATTTAAAACTTTGCATGATTAGTAATTCTATAGATTAAAGCAATTTGAACTAGATGCCCACAGGCAAAATGTCGGGCCCGCTCCAAAGGTTTTGTCACAGACTGACAACGAGTTGACCTGATAGCAGTTAATTAATGGCCTAGTTAATTAAAGGCCTTCTGCGATACCAAAGTGGTTGTAAAATGTCAAAAGTACAATAACTCATCATTGTTTTTATTTTTAAGATACCATATTAATCAATTGTCAAACTTTTCATCTTTAAAATGTTTGTCCTTGACCTTCAATGTACAGACCAGGGTCTTCAGTTGACAAATCATCTGATCATGGTGTACATGTGTGCTCAGTTACTTAGGGTATCCTATGATGCATGGTTGAGATGTAGGCCGGACAAGGTAGTCATATCAAACATTACTCATTTTGATCTTTACCTCTAAGTGTGACATTGACATTTGAGGTACATGCCTGGGTCTTGTGCGCGACACGCCACCTCATCATGGTGAACGTTTGTGCCAAGTTTCTTGGAAATCCTATAATGCACGGGTACGGTGCAGGTTGGACCAGGTTCGGTTGGACTGACGGACAGATGCAAGCAAACTTATAGTCCCCAAACCGGTCTCTGATCGGTAGGGGACTAATAAAGACAACTTTATTCTATTGTTCTTAATCTAAAAATGAATTTGTTATCACCTCAAGTATCTAAAAAGACAACAAAAGTGTGCACCTCTGTTACAATCTTAGTTGATCTTACATTTGAAATACAACAGTGACTTTATGACCTGCCTAAGCTATAATGCATACAAATGAGTAAAGATCCATGAATTCTTTACTATGGAACAGTTGATGACTTGGCCATGATGTGAAAAACCTTTCAACCATAGAACCTACCATTTGATTGATGGAAGTCACTCGGTGATCTCTCTCTCAGGCCCAATTCCTGTTGAATAACAATACATTCATATATTTCTTAATTAAATATGAAATAGTACATGTATTGTCAAATTTTTAGAAAACACAAGATTAAAGTTGGATTGCAGCCATATGTCCTCCTCAGTTTTATGAACCGCCAATACTGACTTTGACTTTAAGCTATGCTTGACAATTTGTTTTTACGCCAATAATTTATGTTCTGCACAATTTCTACAATATTCAAAATTCAAAATTCAAAATTGTTTATTCAAAATGTCTGGCCTCCGGCCCATACTATACATATTAATTATCATATACATAGAGAGGGGTGGTATTTAACATAATGTGTTTACATACATCGACTTTTGAATGATTTAGACTAAATTTCAGTATTTTTGCGAAGTTATGTATTATGTGATTATGTAAGGGTATCCACATGTACAATGTTGTGGCATCAACAATAATGTTGACTAGATCCAGGCAACAATTACATTTTAAGAGTGTTTTACATATTCAGTATGGATGTTTCGCCAAAACAAATACTTATAATGAAGATGTAAACCAACATCAGATTTCACGCCTATGCACTCTGATCTGAGTAAACGCCATCAGCTGACAGAGCAGATGTCTCATATAGCAGATCATTTCCAAATTGCATTTAATATATCCGAAATCTGAAGTATAAATTTGGTAAATGTGTACATTTGTAAGACATTAACATTGATATTGTCTTAATTTCAACAACAATTACATTTCTAAATCTTTTCAAATTACTTGTGCTGAAGATACAAACTAACATCATATTTCACTGCTGTGCAATCCGATCGCAGTTAGCACCCTCAGCTGACAGTACAAGATATATCATTTAGTAGATCTATTCTAAATAGCGATTAATATATCCAAAGTGTAGGATTAATTTGAAATTTGACAATCAACAATGAGTTTGTTGCGCATGCAAGAAAACAATACATAATATAATTATTTATATATACATAAGACATACACATTCGTGCTGGACGGGCTGGGCTGATCTATCGAATAACATGAACAGTATGATACTTATATTTATATGAAAGTACATTTACTTCTGTTTTTCTTTCTTCTTTTAATTCTTCATTAATTCTTTTCGTAATTGAAAAGCATTGTACAAGAAATAGGCTATACGGGTTATAATGTGTTTATTTCCTGATGAGATGATATTGTAAAAGGACATGTGTGTTCTGTTCTTTAACCAGTAGGGCAAAACATATATTTTCCGTATGTGTTCATACGATGAGCAGTAGAAAAAGAAATGTATCTCATCTTCAACTACCCTTACATTTTTAGAAATGCATAATGGACAATGTATTAAGTCTCTATCTATTTTCCGATGCCGTCCTATCTCTATCTTCAAGTCATGACAAGAGCATGTATACATGGAAGGACTTTTCTATTTGGTCACATGATAAATTACATTTCCAATAGGTTTATGTTGTGTACAAGCATTACAATCATTTTTTGATATTGATGTTATATATGTACTAATATTATGTAGGTAAATTATGTTTGTTAAATACATGTAAAAATGTTTATTTTGTCCGCTGTGTTGAACGCGCCTCAGTTTTCACCAAAATGTTATTTTATATCAGGTTTTTTCATCCTCCTTAAATGAGACAAAATCACGCTATATTTCCCAAACTATAGAGTATGGGGGCCCTTCCCCTGGCAGTGAAAATAAGTCATGCCTAATGGTCCTTAGATTTTGACTGGGACATACATGTATAACTCCCCACGAATTGGAAATTCATCCTCAAATTCTACAATTGTGAGTGCCGTTAGCTGTCACGGACCCATGTTGGGTGTCAACTGTCACGGGAGGGTGGGGTCAATTATTATTTTTCATTTCTCTACTTAAATGTCTATAACCTTTTGTGATATGGGTATATTGTCTTTTGAACGACTGTTTCTTTTTAACAAAGCATATATAGATTCACGATGCAGTGATCTCAATGTACTTTACATGCCTGACAGGTACCCCGTTAGGTGCCAAATGTCCCAGGGTGAGATTAAATGTGCAGCCAGACTGGGACTTGAACCTTGGATCCCTCGCTAACTGAATGAGTGCTCTCTTGACTATTTTTAAAGTGAGAAGATTTGAGTAAATTAGAAAACATTAACTGTTTGCTTGTGATAAATAAGCCTTCTACTTACACCAGTTTCTGTCTGACTAGTTTCTTTCACAGTTCTTGCAGGTGAGTGTTTTGGTGCAGACATTTCCATTTCTTTTCTCATCATATTTGGTGTAATTGTTAAGTGGATCTTGTCTGAGAGTAGGACCACAGGTTGGCTTTGGGATTGGTCAGGCTTTCTCGTCAAATACTCTGTCTTTGCTCGCTTTGGAGTTTGCTGTTTAGTCTAAAAAAAGAAAGAGAGAATGTTTTGTCAAGTGTCAACATATATTTAGTTGAAGTAAAAGTACCAGAAGCTTAGCTGAGCTTTTGGCTCATTGTTAATATTCCCTAAACAGACATGCATTTGTGCAATTGAAAATATGCTTTATATTATACATACCAACACAAGTGGGGTTTCAGACTGTTCTGCAGACATTCCAGTGGACTGGTCAGGTATTGTATTCTCCTCATAAATACCATGATGGAAATCCTCAAAAACATTCCTGAAAAGAACCAGGATCTTAAGTGGAAGAAACTGAAACAAACTGAATAGTTTGACTAAGCAGGCAAAAATGTGGGAAAACCAGGATTTTGAACTAAAAACTAAGCATTTCTTTTCAAAAAGTAATGTTTTCTTTTCTTTTATGAAACTTATGATGGTTGCAATTATTTAAATGTACATACCAGAATACTATTTGTAACTAGACAATTACACATGTTCTGTGAAACACAAGTGACACCAGCTTACACACAGTTTAAATTAGGGCCTATATGTGATTATAAAAACTTTTGCTTTAAAATATAACTATTTTAACAAATAAACAAAGGGAATTAAGGACATATTTAAGACTTTTTGGTTCCCAACTTACTACACACATAATAACCTTTAACCATTGTCAAATAGGTTCAAGGCCAGTTTATTGGTATGAATAAAATGCTGTTTAGGGAAAAAAAAAAAAAAAAAACATTATCTTATTTCCATGTTAATCAAAAAGGAACATTTATTATTTTGTGATAGGTATTGATGCCTTTGTAAAGAAGAAAACTATTTCATGCCAACAGTATGATTAAATATTTTGTCCTATCCAAAGAAAATTATCTCCTAAAGTTCATTTCATAGATTTTCAATTATAAAATATTTATAATAAAAATAACCAATATTTAAGCATAACACTAATTCACACTATTTACAGCAAGCATTCTTCTGAAAGTACTTAGAAAGTTACTTAGAACTCTTTTGAAGGAACAAGTGCAAAACAATGATAGGCTGGTGAGAAGTGATATGCAATTTACAGAAACAGAATATTAAGGAAAAGTTGTCCAATGCAAAGTACAGCTATGTGTCAACAGTGTGTTAATTGCATATAGTTAATCTGTTATACCTGTATTTAACAGGGCGACACTTCTGGACACTTTCTGTTGCTTGTAAGTTTGATACTTTCCCATTGTCACCTGAAAAGAAAAAATGAACAAGATGTGTTTGTCAAACAACATGTCCATGGCAGGCAATATAGAATCGTAGTGAAACCGATTTGGCCTTTTAGACAGTGTCAACAAAATAATCAGGGACCATCTAGTCAATCAGATGAATTAATCAGTGCAATATGAACAGTCTGAATGAAAAAATTATCTAGATATTGATCACATAATGATTTTTCATTATTATCCGAATTATTTAACCTTTGATCATTTAATTCCGGTCAATATGGTTTCTGAGATATGAAGCCGGCCGGACGGACGGATGTCCCAACAAATGGATACTTATGTGGCTACTCTATTGTTCTCTCCATTGTTCTTTTAGCCTCGTAAAAGAAAACACCGCCACGTCAACCACGTGAATGACATCAAAGAAATTAAACTGTTACCTATATTGACAGACAGACAGACAGACAAACCGGCGACGCTATTCTTCAACCTTAGGGAGCAAAGAAATGAGGCAGAGTTCGAGTTATTGCACTGTGCACTCCTCCTGACTGTGCTCTATCATTCAGTGTTTGAAGTAAGTACCTCTTAAAGTAAAGTGGTTATGCTTCGGAAAATATTTGAGAACAAAGGACAATAACTCCAGAATAAGGCAAGTTAGAGTTATTGTTAGTGTGCACTGCACCTTTCTTCAATGAGATTTATTATTGTATGACGTTCAAGAATGTATACCTATTAGCTGCTGACAAACGGAGGGACAAACGGACGAACAGATGTCCGGACGGACGGACAAGGTGGCAAAGGTAGCATAACCAGTGTTGTTATAGCACACTTGACAAAATAAGTCAAATGAATGGAATGTTTCAATAAATTTCTTAACCCTTTCCAACATATAACGAATCTGCAGCAGACGACTTTTAATATCTGATAGCTTTATTGTTAAATAAAGTTGAAAACAATGTGGCCAAAGTTGAAATTGCTCACCGTAAGCAATTTCACCTTTGACCACAATGTTTTCTAAAGTCGTCTGCTGCTATTGAGTCAAAATGCGTCTGCAACTGGACCAATTGTTTACCTCTTTAAATTATTTTTAGATTTTACCAGTGATTTATTCTCATACGATAGCTAGTACAGTGAAAACATAACTTGGTAAAAAAGTAAATACTTGTCTCTTCCAATGGTCTGCTGGAGCTACATGTAACTGCCGCTGTCTTGAGTTCATCAAAAGTGTTCCTGTATTTGAAATGAAACTTAATCAAATATCATTTAGTAATAAGTTAATACATGTAAACAGTGTATAAATACATAAATTCTAAAAATTACAATGACATGCACTTGTGCACTGGAATTTTAATTCTGTATGTAAAGATCACCCAGTTTTATGACACCTTCTTACATTTAAAATGTCCGTTTAATTTAAACTGAAGTAACAGAAAAGAGAATGTTCCGAAGTGTTATCTACATTGAGCAGTTAAGAGACAGTTACTTTGACATACCTGTTTTGGGACTTATTAGGACTACACTTGTTGAAGGGTTCAATGTCTGGTAAGCTGGAACATGTGAAGCCGTCACCTGAAATAGCATTAAAAATGTTGTTTTTTCTGTTTTCTTTGGGTTTTACCGCCTGCTTCAACAGTATTTCAGATATATACAGGCGGGCAGTTTACATACCCATAGTTCCAGGGAAGAACCAAAACTAGACTCCCATCCGCCAGAAACTGCCAAATTTATCACATAAAGAGAATGCCGGTAGAATGCTCAAACCAATGACCCGCAATCAGTGAGAGGTTACCGTGATTTTCAAGTCAGCGACTCTTACTACTCAACCATGGAGGTGGTCTTATTAAAAAAATGTGTTTATTAAAAATGAATTTCATGCTGAAACAGTCATCACAGATTCTATTAAAGTACAAGGAAATCATGATTTATATGTAAGCTGTATCTGCTACATCTGGTAAAGACTTCTTTGAATAAATGATAGAGGTAATGATGTGAATAGTATAGCATTGTTTGACCATAATTATTTTAAACTGAGCACTACCGCCTGCAGCTTTAATGTAACTTTAATGTTTTACATGGTTTAAACAAAACTGATTTCTTCTAAAAACTATAAAGTTACCACAATTGCAGTACAGGAAACAGTGAAACTTATTATATACTGAGTTGAAATGTAAATACCTGTCTCCTCCACAGCTTTCTTGGAATATGCTGGATCTGTCATAAGTTCATCACAGGTATTTCTGTAATGAAACTCTTTGATAAAGACTTTGTAAAGTTTTATATAATTATTCTGACAATAGTTTTAGCAATATTTTCCTTCAATTTGATCAAGTGACCTAGTTTCTTAACCCAATATGACCCATATTCAAACTTGGCTTAGATATTATTAAGAGAAACATTCTGACCAAATGTTTAGCTGCTGAAGCAAAAAATGCAGTCTCCAGAGTGTTAACAAGAGTTCCCTTCAAGTTGGCCTAGTGACCTAGTTTATGACCCAAATACGACCCATATTCAAACTTGATCTAGATATTCTTAAGACAAACATCCTGACAAAATTTTTAGTGACCTAGTTTTTGACCCGGCACGAAGAACGGACACCGGACAATTTTATCACAATAGGTCACCTTGAACACTTTGTGCACAAGTGAGCTAAACACTGAAAGTCATGCAATTATGTGGTACTACTTGAATGGGTGTTTCAATTTGCGCTTACTTAGTGTCACCACAACTTGGTACCTACTAAGGGACTTCAATAGGCGAATAGTTTGGTGTTATAATTAAATTACCTGAACATTTCGTTATCCCAATGTATAAATAATTCCAATTTTGTGTCAGTATCCAAATGGAAATACAGCAATCAAAATATATGTAGACAGCGAAATGGTACTTCCATTCTGATCCAACACAAATTACATATTTATATTGCTGTTTTAGAGTGACATATTCAGAAATGAGTTAGAATAAATTTTCTTTGAAATATTGTATATGCATACAGTTGAGTACACCACAATATGCATGAAATTTTGCAATGTATCTTATCATTCATTATGTGCAACTTGAGCATGGTACAGGATGATATTTCCATATTAGAATTTTTAAATCACTGAGCGAAAATTTCAGAAATATAACACAATCGATACCTATCATTTCTATTGATGCATGTGTGCTGTTCAAGGAGATAGCTAACTGTTCTAGCTGTTGGTCTGATGCTATACTTTGCCAACTGCTCAAACACGGTCTGCAGGTTACTCCAGTGATCTATTCTTGTCTTGGCATATTTTGTACTGTGTCTAGGTAGTTCCTTATTCAAAAATATCTGTTTTAAAATTTCTTGACCACAGGTAAGTCCCTTTTTCTTAGCATCTTTCAATTCTTCTTCAAATGGATATTTACAGTCAGGATTTAAAAGAACATAAACTATCATGGCAAGGGACCACACATCAGCATTTTTAAGTTCCTCCATACCAAACATCTTTTCACCGTCATGCAGGTGAAGCTCTGGTGCCATGTAAATAGGCGATCCTCTAAAAACCTTATTTGTTCTTGTGTGTACCAATGTGGCAGTTTGAACTAAAGTTGCCCTGCTTTCACCAAAGTCAGAAAGCTTTGCAACCACTGGTTTTGTCTCCCAAACACTTTGCAAAGTGGATGCATTGTAATGCTGATTTGAAACTAAAATGTTTTCTGGTTTCAAATCTCTGTGTACTACATCATTTTCATGTAAATATAACAAACCATTGGACACATCCTGTGCAATAATATTATGCAAATGCTCGAAGCCTTTACATTCTTCTTTATCCAAGGTGAACAGCAACTCTTTCAAAGTTGAAATGTTATTGTCCAGCCCAAAATAATTAAAATCAAATGTGACATATTCCATCAAGAATGCTGTTATGTCACGTCCTTGTGTATCTAAAATACTGTGGAATTTAACTATATTTTCATGTATGAGCGTATGCATCATAGTTGCTTCTTTTAAAAAAAGACGTTGGTTGTCTACATCATTATCAATAAGCTCTTTCATAATTAAGCGCTCTTCTCCTTTTCTGCACAACCTTACAATGCCAAAGCTTCCAGATCCAATGGTCTTCATCAATTCCAGTGAGTCTGCTTTTGTAACTGGAAGGCCTGTGCTTTTTATATTATCTCGATTCTTTGAGGTTAGGTGTACTCGCGACAGTTTTGGTATGGCAGGCAATTTGAAAGCCATTGTTGCTCCTGAGAAAAGTATGGATACAAATATTTATATTAGGCTACAGTTGATTATACATTGCTAACGGCCACCTCCGAATAAAGGTTACACTATGAGTAAAGGCCAGTCTTTCAGAAACCATTATTGATAAAACAGAACAATTTGACCCCCGAGTAAAGGTCACCTGTCAACAAAGGCCACATTTTGTCTCTCCAAAGGATGACCTTTGTTCACAGGTTTGACTGTAATTGTAATACTTTCTGCACATCAAATCGAGTAACAAGATGCCCAGAGGGCCTGTATCGTTCACCTGGATATTTGAGCAATCGTGGGAAAATGTTCTAAAGAAAAGTGAATTTGCAAAGAATCCACATCTGGAGTTTTCTATGGTGAAGAATGCTCCGCACTAAATGACTTAGATTACTTAGTTTGTACTGAAAATGGAGTTAAATGAGTTTTCTCTGGTTCCATGAACTGGACCTATGTCCTTAAGAAGGCACTGGAATTATCCAGACCGAATTTGGTTCAAATCTTTTTACCCATTGTCGAGGACTTTATGCAACATTGAGTCTCTTGTGCGCAAGGATGCCACAGACCAATATCATCCATTTGAGGAAACTTCATAGCACTATATCCCAGGTACTCACTCTGGGCCTCCTGTTTATTCAGAAGAAGTTGTTTAAAGATTTTTATATATTTGACCACTGTGGCCTTGAGGAAACTATGTAGCATTTCATGCCAGGTATTTACTGGCAAAATATCATCACTCTGTGCCTCCTGGTTATTAAGAAGAAGTTGCTTAAAGGTTTTCATATGCTTGACCATTGTGACCTTGAAAGTAGGTCAAGGTCATTTATTTCAGGAAACTTTATAGCATTTCATGCCAGGTATCTACTGGCAAAATATCATCATGCTGGGCCTCCTGGTTATTCAGAAGTTGTTTAGAGGTTTTCATATATTTGACCCTTGTGACCTTGAAAGCAGGTAAACGTAATTTATTTGAGGACATTCTATTGCACTTTATCCCAGGTACCGCCTGGCCAAATATCATGACCCTAGGACCTCCAGTTCTTAAGAAGAAGTCATTTAAAGAAAAAAGTGGACGGACGGAGACGGACGACAGACAAAACACCATAACATGAGCTCACAGGCACTTAGTGCCACGTGAGCTTAAAATCAAATGTAGTAAACAAAAGAAAAAAACACGACAATGCAACGAAGTTATGATCTTTACAGTTCCAACTCTGACAGTCTGGTAGGAATACAAATGTTCAAATTGCTAGCAACGTCACAGTTGTAATGAGTATAATGTACAATATGTCATTAATGTGTGCAAACTGGAAAAAGCGAGTAATACATATGCAAATATCATCCCAGTTACCCAAATATGAATTTCACACACACTGTGTGTAATGCCAGCACTGAATTGAGTAAATAATAAGATTGCAACCATATTGCCCAAATATAATAGACGCAAATTGACCGCAAAGCCGTTTTTATTGAAAAGGAATGGGACAAGTCAAAACCACTGTCTCAATACAAGCTGCAATCCCAACTGTCACCTCCACCTTTGCTACCTTCTAATCACTTTTCACCGCTGTTTCTCATTCCTATAATATAGTTATTGGGCAGAAACCACTTTCCCAATTTAAGTGACATTGACTACTTAAGTGACAACAAATACTAATCCTTAATCTTGCCTCCTTGATAACAGTTTTTTATTAACACACCTATGTTTGATCCAAATTAAAGGGGTAACTGGACTATATAAATTAACTTGTCTCGAGCAGACGATCTAAGATTTGAATTTCCCGAGAGGTGCGACTAATTGCTGATAAACTCTGTTTCTGTAAACAAAGCCAAGTGGTTATGTATAAACACAGTTTACAAACCTTGATGAATGTTTATATCCATAGCATGTGAATATCATTCATTTAAATGAATCATTAAGTTATTCAAGACCTATATAAGTGAGTTAAAAGTCAGCAGCTAACATTAATATATGTTTTTGTGCAGAAATCTATTCAACTTGCCATTTTTTTTTTCGAGTAGTCAGTATTGAACCTTATTTCAGTTATATCACGGCGACAGTTCACTTATACATGCCCCCTAGGTAAACAAACCAGTACTATGATATAAAATGGACCTTGCCAAAAGTCACTCCACCAAGACTGTTTGCCACGACTGGGGATCGAACAAGGGACGCCCGGTTCCAAATCTCCGACCCTAACCACAGTGCCTACGCGTATTCCACCAGATTATCAGTCAATGACATGTATGTGTCAAGAGCTTTCTAAACAAGCTACACAAAAATAAGGGTAGCCAGCCCCTGTCTTTGACAGTCATACTTTGCAACAAATTGTTATAGCTTGAACATTCTTTAATGATTGATTGGGGTTTAACGCCGTTTTTAACATTTTCTCCGTCATATCACGGAGGCCAGTTCACCTACTCATGTTTGTCCTGGTGTTCTCACACCGGTACTCCACACAACACTCTTCCCAAGCAACTGGCTGCTTTTCCACATACACTTAGCCCATTGGTGGAAGACGAATGACGCATGTGCCGCGACTGGGGATCGAACAAGGGACGCCCGGTTCCAAATCTCCAATCCTAACCACAGTGCCTACGCGTATTCCACTAGATTATCAGTCAAGGACATGTATGTGTCAAGAGCTTTCTAAACAAGCTACACAAAAATAAGGGTAGCCAGCCCCTGTCTTTGACAGTCATACTTTGCAACAAATTATTATAGCTTGAACATTCTTTAATGATTGATTGGGGTTTAACGCCGTTTTTAATATTTTCTCCGTCATATCACGGAGGCCAGTTCACCTACTCATGTTTTTCCTAGTGTTCTCACACCGGTACTCCACACAACAATCTTCCCAAGCAACTGGCTGCTTTTCCACATAGATTAGCCCATTGGTGGAAGAAGAATGACGCATGTCGCATTGACTTTTGTCAAACGTCGGAAAGAAAGTTGGCCGAGCCGGGATTCGAACTCACAACCCCTGTATTGATAGCCCTCGTTGCTACCGATTGAGCTACCGGGGCTTTAGAGAAGACCCTATTAACCATTTCCCTCATATAAAAGCTTTCTGACTCATCTGCATCAGATTACTTTGGAAAACATTGCGGCAAAAGGAGAAAAACGACCAATTTCTCCATTGCCACATTGTTTTGCAATTCTCTTCAATAATTATACTTTCGTTAAGAGATTTTCCATATTTTTACACAGATGTTTTAAAAGTTGTCTGTTGCAGTATTGCTGTATGAGGGAAAGGGTAAATAAATAAAACTTATTCAGTCAGTGGTTCAGGAGAAAATTAATAGTTTTTAAAAATAAAAAAATTATAAAACTAATTTATAATCCATTTTATTGTGTTATGAAGGTTATTTTACATAAGAACTTTAATAACATCGTTTTAAAAGGATAAAACGCTCAAATTTTCAATTTGCCAAAGCCACAATGTTTTCAGCTTCATCAAATAATTACAATTTCATTAAAAGAGATTTTCCATATATTTCCCTTAATATTTTCAAAGTGATATACTACAGATCTGTTGTATGTTGGAAAGGGAAAAGCTTATGTTTTCCTTTCCCAAAATTAATACATTAAACACAAAAATTGAAAATCGAAGCATACATGTAAATACCCAATTAGGTAGAATAATTTATGCCTTTTCTATATTCAATATACTAGCATAAGACAACTTTAAAAACATATAGACAAAATTATGGAAATTCTTTTTCAGAGGAATTTAAATCATTGAAACAGATGAACAAATTGTGGCAAAAGGAGGAATTGTTCATTTTGAGCAATTATCCTTTTGCCACAGTATTTTCAAAAGTCAACTGATGCAGAGGTGCCAAAATACATGTTCATGTTGGAAAGGGTTAAGGACAAAAGAGAAAGTTGAGCATGATCAGCAATTCCTTTTTCAATCAACCATTGCAGACACATTTTGATGCATCATGAAGATAAGAAATGTCTTCTTTTGCCACAATGTTTTCAAGACTTTTAAAAAAAAAGTGAACTTCCATTTTCATATATATTTTACAAAGATATTTTGAGGTCAACTGCTGCAGATTTGCTAAATGTGGGAAATGATTAATCCTTTACCACATACAACAAATCTGCAGCAGATGAACATTTTGGCAACACTATGGAAATTATCTGTAAATGAAAGTATAATATTAAAAGGTCTCATCAGCACTGCGTTGCGTCAAGTAAGTTTTAGTCATTATAAAGGTTCCTAAAAATAAGTAACTTAATAACTCAACAGTCGCTTTTTAAAATATAGAAAATAAAGTTCACTTACCAG